>PVJI01007437.1:0-78320 GCA_004026765.1 Micronycteris hirsuta
TGCTGGCTCAGGTCCTCGGGGGGGCTGGGGGGGCTGTTGAGCTCCACACCTTCCGACCGCAGCAAGTGGACAATGGCCTGCACAGCCGGTGCCGGCGCGAGGTCACGGGGGCAAGCCCCGACGCCAGGCGCGACTCGGAAACTATTTCTAAGGAATATTTCTACCGGCACACATCACATTCTGATTTCTCTTTTTCCCCTGGAAAACCTCCCAGGCACCCGCAGCCGCCACGGAGGACTGAGGGGCTGTGGAGGGGACCCGTGCCCGCGAGCCCACCTGCACCTGGGACACACCTCGGCGTTGATGAAGCCCACCTCCGCGAACTTCCGCAGCAGGGTGGGCGACCCCGGATTCCGCAGCAGGGCCTGAGACTGGGCCCTGGAGTTGTGCCCAGAGCTGTCCCCGCCCCGCCTCTTCCTTCCTGGGGACAGCGGCGCTTCAGACACGGCACAGACGACAAAGCAGGGCTGCGGCCGCCGCCCCCCACCCCCACCCCGCCCCAGGGCGGCAGGGTCTCCGAGGGGTGGGTGCTGTGCCTGGGGCGTGGAGGAACCCTCCCCGAGGGTGCAGGGCCCCGTGGTGTGGGTGGGTGCCCCCGCCCCTAGCCGGCGTTCCTGACAGTGCGCTCTCAGCGCCCTCAGCGCCCGGCCCTCGTGAGTCCCTGCATTCCCCAGAGCTCCTCCGGGGCCTGCGCGCTGGACCATCCCCAACCCGGTGCTGATGTGCAGGGGCAGCCCCCACCCCTGCCCCAAGAGCCACGCCTGCACGCAGGCTGCTCCACATTCAACCCTCACCTGCACCTCGGCCTCTGCCCTCTGCCCACAGGCTCCCACCACCTTGGCCTCGGTGCTGTCACTCACAACAGGCCCCTGCCCTTTGCTCAGCCCCCGCACGACCCCCCCGGGCCTGGGAATGCCCAACAAGAGGACAGCACAGGGGCCGTTCGTGGTCGGCAGTGATAACGGCCGGGGGGGCCCTGTGGTCACCGTCAGCCACCGCGATCAGTCTCGGCAGCTGGCTGCCAGCGCCTGTAAAACACTGTGTGCCGGAAGGCCCAGCGGAGCCCCGCCCCGCACGGGGAGCCCTCCCCTCCCTCCTGGACCAGACGCCGGCCCCCCAGGCCCCCCCAGGGCACGGACCCCTCTTCACCCGCGAGAGTTTCTTCGCCTTGACGCTGTCGTACAGGAGGCAGAAGCGGCAGGCCGCCCGGCAGACGTCCCACACGCCCTGCTTCCGGGCAACCTTGGCGAGCTCGGCCCAGATCTGCACTCTGCTCACCAAGGACCCAGAGAGGGGAGCCCGTGAACTTGGACGTGGCCGGCAGAGCCAGGACCCACTCCAGCGGCGGCTCGTGAGAAACAGGCCCTGGTGGGTCTGCCACTCGGGGTCGCCACGAGCGGCTGTGTGACAACCAACACGCGCGCAGCTGGGACTGGAGGCAGCAGGGTGCCCTCACAGGTGAGGGTGCCCCCAGGGTCAGGGGTGAGAGGGCAGGGGCAACTGTCGGATCCCCATCACTGTGATGGCCGAGAAGCATTCCCCTGCATCCTTCTCCTGGGACAAGCCTCCCTACGTCCCCAAACAAGCAGCCCCAGCCATTGTCCTAACCCCACACACAGCCGGGCGCTGGGCGTCCACGGAGCCCCCCACCCCCAGGCAGGGCTGCCTCTCCCAGGGGCAGTGGGGGGGTGCCTTCCAGCCCCCCCCCCAGCTGTGCACCTCCTGCCGCCGGCCTCCAGAGCCCCACGTGGGACCCAGGGCGGGAGGGCGCTGTCCAGTCCCCACCCTTGCCCCCCATGCCCGAGGTGTGGACTTGGCCCCCCCCCGGGTCCTCGCTCACCTCTCCCTTTCATTCAAGGTCCCCAAACGCCGCAGGTGCCCGGTGGCCTTCTCCACGCTAACCATGTGGTGCCGGGCCCTGGCGAAGAGGTGGGTGAACCGACTCCTGCTCTTCCCAGTGGAAACTGAGGATGAAGGGACGCGAGTGAGGCCAACGTCACGCACGGGGCCCGCAAGGTGGAGGGGACGCACCTCCCCCCGTCCAGGGCTGGTCTGAGTCCTCAGGCGCAGCCACACAGCTTGGCAACCCCAGGGCTTGGGGCTCACACGGGGGCCGTGGGTGGCAGTGCGGCCAAGCTCACTGTGCCGCCGTGGATGGGACACTGCCAGGCCCCTGGCGCGGCATGGTGCAGGGTCAGCCCGGCCACCCTGCCACTCTGTCCACTGGTGGCACTGCCCCATCTTCCACCCACTGAAGCCCCGAGGGGGCTGGCCCTCAGGCCGGCCCCTGCCACCCCCATTGTGAGGCTGGGCACGGATCAGCCTGGTGCTGGAGGCTGCTCCTCCTGGCACAGAGGAGCAAACTCTGCGTACTCCATGTCACCCCGGGCACCCACGGGCTGCCCAGCACAGCGGCCCTGAGGATGCCGCTTGGGCCTAGGGCCTAGGGCTTAGGAGGCCCTAGGAGGCGCCTCCTAGGAGGCATGGGCCTAGGAGGCGCTCACGGTCCATGGCAGGTGGTGGGCGTGGCCCGTGCTGCCACCAGGCTGGCCGCTCGCCTCAGCACAGAGCGCCCTTCACCCTCAGGAGCCAGACCCGGCGATGCCCCCCCGGGCTCCCAGCAGTGCACACTACAGGAGACACACCGAGAGGAGCCCAGGCCTGTCTCCTGTGGTGCAGAGAACAGCTCGGGCGGCAGGACGCACAGGCGACGAAGGCATCACACCCCAGAGCTGTCCCTCCCACAGCTGGGTGTGACCCATGCCACCCTTCACCTCCGTTGCCAAGGATCCTGCACATGAGCAGCCGAGGAGCCCAGGACTCCTGCCTCGGGTAAATGGGGTCACGTCGGCTGAGAGCTGCTGACCAGGGGCAGAGCGAGATGAGTGCCTGGGGGGACCTCGGGCGGGGCCCAAAGGGAGGATGTGCCCCTGCCATCCACACCAGTGCAATGGGCGTGGGGGCGCCGCCTCGCACTGTGCACCCAGCGGGAGCAGCCAGGCTGCAGGAGGGGAGGGCACGGGAGCGGCCACTCCCACCAGCCGGCCCACTCAGACTCGCAGAGCAGCCCGGCCCCGGCCCGGGCCTCGGGTGCTGCCGAGGGCCGAAGCTGCCCCTGAAGACCCAATGAGGCCTCAGCCCGGCCTCCGAGTGTGACCCGACCTTGAGACAGGGTCTTCAGCAGGAGATGGAGAGACAGCGCGGGCAAGAGGGTGGGCCCTGGCCGTCATGGCCAGTGCTCGTAAGCGCAAACCCAGACACAGAAACCGGTGTTGGGGGGATGGCGGCGTGAGGGCGCAGCCAAGGGGAGGGACCCACAGCCCCGGGAGGAATGGCCCTCCGGCCCCCAGACCACCGAGCCGGAAGCTCTCAGGGCACCTTGCGGCAGCTGCAGGGCCAGTGGGCGGAGAGCCAGCCTCCAGGGGCCACAGACCACATCAGGGTCACTGGGCAGAGGTCAAGGGCAACTGGATTCTGAACTTCCCAGGGGCCCAGCGCGGCTCTGCCCCACGGTGGCAGGGGGACGAGGCGGCACCCACCCTTGGCCTCGTTCTCGCTGTCCAGCACGATCTGGAAGGCGTCAGGGGCCAGGGCCAGGCCCGCATTCACCAGGAGGGCCCGCTTCTTCCGGACGCTGTCTTTGGGGATGGCTTTCTTGGCCTGCGAGGGGAGAGGGGGTGTGGGCCCGGTGTTCTCCCAGCACCCTCCGGCTCTGAAGAGGCACTGGGGGCCCGTGGGCTCCGAGGCGGACCTGTTCGATGGCCATGGTGGCCTTGTCCTCGGCGCGCTCGGGGCTCTGGTACAGCATGGAGCAGAGGCGCAGCCGGTTGAAGGCCATCTGCAGCCGCTCCTGGTACAGGCCCCGGCTGTCCAGCTGCATGGCCTGCAGCAGGTGCTCCATGGCGGCCTCCACGCGGTCCTCGTCCTCCTCAATGTGTGCCAGCTCCATGTGTGCTTGGCAGCGGAGCAGGACCATGAGGCTGGGGGCGCCACACCGCACGGTCAGGGCCTGGCGTACCAGCTGCCTGGGGGACCCTCTGCGGCCCTGGCACCTCACCCTGCCCCGCCTTGAGGACTGACACGGGGACAGGGCGGGGGGTCCCTGCAGGCCACAGGAGGCCTGGGCCCCGCCGACCAAGAAGCAGCAGTGCAGCACCCCAGGGGCCCTGCCAGGAGGGTGCCAGGAGGGGGCGCGCGATGCCATCACCCCCCCTCGCCTGGACAGCGGCGCTCAGCGAGGCCAGTGAGGAGTCTTGTGCAGCTCCCTGCTGTCTCCACACCCACCCTCGATGGCCACCGCGCCCTGTGGGCCTGTGCCTGCCTGGTGTTTGCTCCTTCCTCTGCGGCCTGTGCAGCAGCCACCCCGTCTGAGCACGGCAGGGCCCCCGAGGCTCCTCCCTGCAGTCTGGGCCCAAATCCCCGGGCCCTGCTCCTGGCAGCCTGCCCTCCACGCCTAGGCGACCCTCCATGCCTCCCCTTCTCTGCCCGCAGCCCAGGGGTCTATTTCCCAGCCTCCCTCTCGATTATTTCTCTCTAAAAGTGGAGCCCGCACCTCCCGCCACAGGGCTGAGTCCCCTTGTCTGCCAGGGTCGTCCTGCAGCACCCCATGCTGTGACACCCCCTGCTGGGGACAAAACAGACACCCGGGGATGCCACATGGGCACCACTGCTCAGGGCCCCCGGCAGGATGGTGCTTCCTGGGCCGTCCCCACCCTGCCCCTGCTCTCTGACACCTGGCGTCCCCCAGCCCGCCGCAGCTGGAACCCTGCTGGCAGAGCCCCTTCTCAGCCAGTGGGGACCCCCGTCCTCCTCCTGAGGCCCTGGCCGCTCCTTCTCAGCTTCCTCCCTCCCTGAAGCCCGAGCGGCCCCCAGGCTCTCCCTGCGGGGCCCCCCGCTCCACAGCCTGCTGCCTCCCACAGGGCAGCTCCCAGCCTCTCCAGCCAGGGATGCCACGGAAGGGCACAAGCCCCCGCCACCCTCAGCCCAGACCTGCCCTCTCTGCTGCCTCCTTCTGGCCCCTGGGACGCTCAGCTGGCCCCTGCCCCTCCACTCTGTCGCCTCTCGCCTTTGCCCGTGGGCTGCTCTCAGCGGCAGCAGAGCCGTCACTGGACACCTGAAGGCCCTCCTCTGCCCCGGCTCTCAGTCCCCACCCCTCACTCAGGAGACCGCACAGCCCTGAAGCCGGGACAGGCTCTGGATCCAGCCATCTGAGGGCTCTCCTCCTGGGCCTTCTTCCCCCTCACACTGTCTGGTGTCTGATGAGGTCTCACAGCAACTCAGAGGCTGACAGGGACCACCTGCCACAAGCTGCATCCCCCAAGTTCCCCCCCATCTCCTGCTATGAGGGTCTTCTTGGAACTTAGCTCAGCTGGCCTATGAACATGTGGTACGCTCTGGGCGCAGGAGTGGATTGTAGGTGTAGGTGCACCCACGTGTAAGTGTAGGTGTCAGTGTAGGGGTGGGTAGGAACAGGTGTAGATAGAGTGCAGGTGCCGACGCAGGTGCAGGCACAGATGCAGATGAGGTGCAGGTGCAGAGGTGCGGGGACATGCTTTGTCCACCCCCATGCACGATGCAGCCCTCGAGCCCAGCCCGGGCCTGGCCGGAGGCTGACCTTCAGCCCGTGCGGTGAGTGACTCAACCCCGAGGGCAGAGGCACAGGGCCCTGAGCGCCTCGCTGCCTGGGGAACCCAGTGCCCACCCTGAGCGGCGAGTCCTCCAGACCCCAGGTAAGCGCTCGCCGGCTCGCAGCCAACCCTGGGCCACATGGGGCCGTAGCGGGTCCCTCCTCGGAGCTTGCGGGGCACAGGGGGTGCTGAGCTGGCACAGGCTTCTGAGGTCTGAGCCGAGTCTGGTCATCCGTCTGTCTCCAAGGACTCGCGGGCCCAGGCCGGCCCTTGGTCGGCCTGAGCAGGTGGTGAGAGCAGCCTGGCCCTGGGCAGGGCAAACTGACGGCCTTGCCCCCTCACAGCCGCCTGCCCCCCTAAAGGCAGCACGCCGTCCTGCTCGTGGCACTTCCGGGGGAAACGTGCCGGGTCTCACCCCATCCCCAGTATGAGGGCTTCTCCCCTCCCCGCCCACGTGTCCCCTTCCTGAGGGGACAGCCCAGGACACAGGCGCACGAGCTACCTGTCCACCTTCTCCAGGATCTCCGTGATCCTGGTGAGTGGCTGCCGCAAGTGGTGCCGCAGGTTGTGCTGCAGGAGAGGGAGACACAGGTTCCACTGGGTGACGCATGCCACGTGGATGGCCTGAGGGTCGCCCAGGCCAATGGCTCGCTGCAGCGTGACGTCCAGCCTCTGTATTACATTCAGCTGGGTCTGCACAGGAGATGGTCACCAGTGTGGGAGCTTGGAAGGCGAGTGCTGGTCACCTGCCTCCGGTGGAGCCCAAGCCCGGGACGCTGGCAGGCCAGGCCCCTGGGCAGAGAGCCTGGGGCCTGGAAGGGCTGCTCATCTCTGAGACGCTCCTGCCCACGTTCACGGGAGGCCCTCCTGCGGCAGACCCCGATCTGGTGGCCTCTCGGTCTCACACGTTTACTGGGGCATGCGCCCTTTGCGTGTTACCCGAAGACCACAGCCTGTGGTCTGTGCCGCCTGCACCCTGCCCGGCACGCAGGACTGGCTGTGGCATTTCGGGACCTGGGGGACAGGCCTCCCCACTCCGCCCTTCCCCAGGGCCCTCAGGGCCCCCCTCACACTGCTCCTGAGCCAGAGGGGCCAGGCCAGCCCTGGATTCCTGACCCTGTGCCCCCTAGTTGTCAAGGCAAGTCTTCAAAACTCACAAGCCAAACAGCCCCGCCCCCAGCCCCTTGCAACAACCGTACCACATCCCTGGAGCCCTCGGGTTTCTAGGCCCGGGGAGGCTGATGGCCCCACACTAGGGCAGGGGAAGACCTTTGCCTTCCTGGACAGGAGTCAGGATGGGGACGCAACGGCCTTCACCAAGGGTAGGTGTTACCGTGTGCGTGACGGGTGGGGCAGCGGCCCCACACGGGCCTCAAGCAGGAGGGCCCAGCCGGGGGAGAGTCCCACCCCAGCCCCACAGCCACCAGGCCCGGGGCCCGCGAGCCACAGGCACCCGTGAGCAGAGCCGTGGGGACATGTGGGTAAGGTGCCGCCTGGGCCCTGCCCTTCCTGCCAGGGCAGCCGCATTCACACTCAGCAGCGGAGCCCCCCACCCCACCAGCACCCTCGGACGCGGCCCCGCCCCGCCCCCGGGAGCGCCACGCGCAGCCGGCATCCCACGCGTCCCGCTCAGGCTTCACCTCCACAGCCGCTCGGGTGTAGGTTTTCAGCTTATTCTCCAGCCTCAGCGCTTCCAGCCCACACCCCAAGCACTCGATCTCGATGAGTCTCCCAGGCTCCTGCGGAACCCAAACACGGGAACTGTCACGGAACTGTCACACACGGCGCAGCCTCCGAAGACCATTTCAGGTGACCACCCGACGTGCCAGGCAGAAATCCAGCAAATACCAATCGTAACAGAAAAACCTACTTAGAAGCTCAACGTGCTTCCAAAGCCTGCAGGTTTGAGAGCCCTGAAGAGTTTTTATCTCCTTAACAGAGAGGAAAACACAGCCCGTGTCATGGACACCACTGGATTTTACAGGAAACGCGGCCCCTTGCTCTGGCGGACGGTCCTGGGCGACCTGCCCCTGCGGGTGGGGGTGAGGGCCCGTGGGGAGGGGGACGGGGCGGCTCACGGTGCGCAAACCTGCGACCGCGTCTCCCAAAGGCCAGCGCCACTGCGCCCCCACCTGGGCGCGAGTCCATTCCTCCGCCTGCCACCGTCTAACACAAGCGTCGCTGTGTGGCGCCCTACACAGGCCCCGTGCACCCTGTGCACCCCAAGGCGACTCTGGCTGGGGTCCTGGATGGCTCCCGGGGGGCCGGAGCCCAGGAGGAGCCGGCTGTGGTCAGGGGCTGGCGCCTTTCAACCTGGACAATGCTCCTCCCGGAGGGAAGAATTCTCCTCGGAAATCCCCTCACACGAACAGCACACAGTCCTGACCGACCGACTGACCGACCCACCACTGGGGGAACGGAACTGCCTGTGGAGGGCGGCACCGTGATGAGTGCTCACAAATCTCTGAGTGAGAACTGCCTAGCACTGTGAGGTCACGTCCGGGAACTTGGGGGGAAAACCCCATGTGACATGAGAGCTGTGTTTGCTGCTGCCCTCTAGGTCGTGCGCAATAGACAACAGGGTTTAAACACCTGGTGACGGGGTGGCGAGGATGCCATGACGGGGACACCGTGAGGTCCCAGTTGGCCCTGGAGTGCGCTGCCCAAACGCCGGCAGCCCTCTGACGGAGGGAGGAGGGAGGAGGCAGCGTGCGCACTCACACCATCGCCCGGAAGACGCATGTGGAGAAGCCGGGGGACGCATGCCTCCTGGGGGTTCCAAGCCCTGCCCTTCCCTCCCCTTTACGGCCAACAGCAGCGGGCAGCTGCTGGGCACCCGCGGTCCCTGGGCACTTACTTTGCTGTCCATATCCTTCAAGTCTGCGAGGCAGCTGGAGGAGACACTCTCACATTTCAAGGTCAAAGAAAGATGAGCCAGTTCAAAGAGCAAAAGGATTCTGAAAACAAGAGCAAAGCAGCACTGTGTCGGTGGGGCACTGGGGGAACGCCCGCGGGGTGGGACGCGCATGCGCCCTGGCAGGAAGCGAGAGGAGAACGGCGAGCCCTGGCCGAGAGGCTCAGCAGGTTAGAGTGCCGACCTGGCAGCCGAAGTTGTGGGTTCGATCCCTGGGCAGTGCACACGCAAGAATCAACCCACGAACGCAGAGAGAAGTGGAGCAAGACGCCCGTGGCTGTCTGTCTCTCCCTTCCTCTCTCTCTCTTTAGTCAATAAAGAAAAAAACATTTGTAGGAAAGAACAGAACACAGTGGCTTCTCCTGCGTTAGCCACTGTCCCTTACTGGCTGGGATGAGCAAGCCGTCCCACGGAGAGGCCCTCTGGGCCTCCCGCAGGCACTGGATGCTGCCAGCAGCCACCCAGCCAGGAGCCGCGCCTGCCCCAGCCCAGCCCGAGACACAGCGAAGCCACCGACAGGATGGCCTGAGCTGCCCGGTCGGCGCCGCCCTGTCCCACAGGCGACGCGGCCCCACCGGGGCTTTCAGCGCTGCCCCGACACCCCCTCATGAGCCAGGCAGTCTGAAACCCCAGAAAGGCAACCTCTCAGTTGCAGAGGCAGAGGCTGAGGTCCAGGGTTCGCGGGGCCCCAGCCCCTCTGAAGGTTCTGGGAGGAAACGAAGCCAGAGGCCTCAGCTGCAGGTGCAGCCGGCGACTGTGACGCCTCCTCCTGGAGAGGCGTCCTTCCCTGAGTGAGTCCCTATGTGGCCTCTTGTGAGAGCAGAGGTCACCGGGTTGGGGCCCAGCCGCTGCAGCCTGGCGTCCCAGACCTCGGCCACACCCGCAAAGACCCATTTCCACAGGGGCAGCGAGCGCTGGGACTCAACCCATCTTTTGGGGAAACACAGTTAAGCCCACGACACCCCAAATTAACGACCAAATGACAAACTGAAAAACATCCAGAACTGTTGCTCAGGCACACGGCCCAGATGCCCCGCATGTTAGGGGCGCAGAGAAGCCGACAACCCCTGAGAACCGAGAGGCCCGGTGCCGGAGTGGACGCTCGGAGGGCCCCAGATGGCCGAAGACGCCAGGCAGAAAGCACGGCACGCCACTGGGCTGGGGAGCCAGACTGTCACCTCTGCGGGGGTGACCCTGGCGAGGGGGACGCTCAGAGGACGGCCGCTGGCTCCACCTCCTGCTCCCAGGAAGTCGAACCAGGGCCACCCCTCACTCTGAGCAGGCTCAGGGGAGTCAGACGCCAGGACGGAGCTGAAGGTGCTGTGGGCGGGGACTGGGGTGGGGGTTGCTCTTCCACCTGCAGAAATGGCGCAGAGCTGGCCAGGCGGGTGGGAGACCCTGTGAGAACTTGAAAAGCACTTCTGCCGGAGCTAAGCGTGGTTTTCAAAAGCACGGCGCGAGGTCGCATCCCCGAAGGGCTCCCCACCCAGTACCGGCCCTGGGACAAGAGGGACCGGAGGGAGTCCCCGAACTTGCATGTGGCGGGCGCGCAGGGGGGGGGCATTTTGGTGCTTTTCCTGCTTTTCCCCTTCCCCGGACTCAAAAATTCCGTGCCGTGCCATGGAGCCGCGACTGGGAACACGCAAACACTCACTTCTCCTCCATGAGCGATGGGAAGCGCTCGTGGTTGTAAGAGCCCAGCTGCTTGTAGATCCCCGTCAGGACTTTGTTGGCGTCTTCAGGTAAATCATTTCTATCCAGTTTCCTAGAATTAATGCAAACAGTAAACAACCAAACTGCTGTCGATTGTCTTCAAATTACCCTAAAAAACTGCGTCCATGAAGCTGTTTCCCACTGGACAGAGGCCTAGAATGAACCCGCTTCACCCTGTCCCTCCTCGGCTCGCCGGGACGGCTGCCCCCAGGCCTGGGCCCCGCTTTCTGCCTACGCCCCTGAAAAGGGAAACGCCCAGGACCCCGCACACCAGCCCCTCTGCCGGACCTGCCGCACACACAGGGCCCCCCGGGGGGTGCCAGGCCCGTCCCGTCCCCGGCTGCCCCGGACTCAGGCCCCCTCGCCCTCGCCCTCGGAGGCAGGCCCCCCGCTCCAGCCCACGTCAGCGGGGGCTGCGACTCACAAGCTACTCTAGTTTGGCTCCATTTCCTGGCCATCTCTCAAACCTCCCCTGGGGCAGGAGCCTGGCGCTGGGGGTCCGGCAGCCCCACCCCTTGCGGACAGAGGAGGGCGGGGGAGCCTCCCGCTCTCCCCTCAGGTGCTCACCCTTGGAGCAGGTTAATTTGGAAAGTGAGGGACAGGCTGAGGGAAGACTTCCTCTCCTCCTTCAGCTGGAGCTCGCCCATCAGGCCGTGCCGCACCTGTTTTGAGGTGGGACAGGACAGCCGCTCAGGTCTGCGGGGTGACCGGGCAGCGGTCCAGATCTGTCACTGCTGCTTTGCAAGTGTCCCTTCTCCAACACGAATTTTGTCGTTAACCAGCCACTTTTCAGGAACCGTGCTTAGTGTTTAGCTTTCCCTCCACAGCTCGCTTTCCTGCACACGAAACGTAGACCCAGGGCGGGTCTCCTCACCGCGCTCACGGTGATGACTTTCTCTTCACAAACTCCCCACTGTTCCTGAGTCAGGCAAAGGTTTCGTTCTGCCTCGTCTGTGTCTGCAGATTTAGACCCTTGGCAGGTGGGCCGCGGCTGCTTTTCTGCAGTTTTCCATGGAACAAAACCACTTCCCGGTCCCCACGGTTCGCCAGCCGACCTACCATCGCAGCAAACACCTGCCGGTACTGGTGCGGTGCGTGAGCTTTTATGAAGGGTGCAGCGGTGGTGCAGAACGCGGCGGCCTCCTCCTTTTTCCCGGCTTGTAGGTAACACTCCAGAAGCTCCCTGGGTGACACAAAGCACAGACAGAAACCCTGGTGGGCGACACCACTTTCTGTGCGAATGTCTCAGGAGCCGGTACTGCACTTCTCCCGGTTTCCTGCTCCACAGGCTCCTGACCCACGGGCGGGCTCGGCAGAGACACGAGGTGCCGTCACACGGGGCACTTGGGGAGGTCACGTTCCACCTGCGGACAAGTCGCCCAAAACCACTCTCCAGCTGCGCCCGCTCTGTGGGCGACCGCCCCCCCCCAGGCTTGGGGAGGGCACGGGGGCGAGGGGGGGGTGGCGCAAGGGCAGGAGGGCCACCTCCACTCACAGCATCAGCTCTGCCTGCCAGTCCTCATCCTCGTCCTGGGTCTGATTTAACGCGTTCACGATTTGGGAGAGGCTGGGGATCAGGTGGTGGTGATACCCAGGCCTGAGGAAGGGCCTCGCCATTTGCCAGTAGAGGACCGACGCGTTGTAGACGAGGAAGTAGTACCTGCGGCACCAGGGGGAGGAGCTGCCAGGAGGCCAGAAGCACAGCCTGGCCCCTGCCCTCTCCGGAGAGGCCCCCTGGAGGTCTCCGTCCCCATCAGATGGCAGCAGCCCCCTCTGAGACGCAGGGCCCACACTGCGTGAACAGACGTGCACGGGCCTCCCGGGGGGCCTGCTCAGACAGTGCCGTGCCTCTCGCTCAGCCCTGGCCACGGTCGCCCGGCCACAGACTCCTGATGCCAGACTAGAGGTCTCCTCACTCATCCAGTTGTTCCACACAGTGACCGGCTCCCCATGAAAACACACCACAGAGCAAGAACTCCTTTGGCTCCCAAGGGATAGACAAGAAGAGGCAAGAGCAGGGGGAACCAAGAAAGGCTTCCTGGAAGAGGAGGAATCCTGCCAAGACCTGAAAAGTGACCAGGAATCCTCCAGGAGAGCAGCGTGGAAAGAGAGGCTTGGGCAGGTGGATGAGGGACGGCAGGGCCTTCGGGAGCAGGCTCTGTGCTTGCACAGGAAACGCACAGAACAGAAGCAGAGGCAGGGACAGGGAACAGACTGTCAGCAACCAGAGGGCAGTGGTTCTGGGGGAAGGAAAGGGAAGGGACTCGTGAAACCGCATGCATGAATGACCCATGGACATGGACAACGGTGTTGGGATTGGCTGTGGGAGCTCGGGTGAGCTGGGCCGAGGACAGCAAAGGGGGAAAAATTGGGACAACTGTAATAGAATAACAATTTAAAAAATTTTTAGCAGGAAATGCAAAGTGTGGGGGTTCAGGGTGCCCCTAGGAAGTCAGCCCTCTTCCTGTGGGCTGCAGAGAGGCCAGGTCGGAATCCCAGGGGCGGATTCATTCTCTAGCTGCAGGCCCCTCCGGTGGACTCTGCCTTGTCGGGGCCGAGGAGGCTGGCGGTCTTCTCCACTGGCCTTAAACAGACGAGTGATGCCCACCGCCGCCATCACCCAGGGAGGAGAAGGGCCCAGGCACTGGCAGTAAGACAAGGCTGCTGGTTCCTTTGCGGGTTCACTCAGAGCCCCGTTCCTCCTCCACCTGGCCGCACCCAGGTCTATTTCGAAGGTGGATCTGATAGTGCCCAAGGCTCCTGGCCCCCCACCAGGCATTGTGCAGGTGCCCCTACACCCTGGTGTGCAGCAGTGACCAGGGTCACTTACACCCACAACCCCCACTTTCTGGCTGCAGGGCATGGTTCTCTGTCAGCAGGCCCCCACCAAGGGAGGGCCAGGGGATGCACCCCCAAACCCTTTACCGGGGCCGGCCACAGAAGGCCATGAATAGCAGCTAGTGGGACAGCAAGCGAACAATCCCTGGATTTACGCTGAAATCGCCTCAACTGTCATGTCCTGTCCAAAAAGGCTGTGTGCAAGCTTAACTGTCTCAGTAATGTTTGTTTTCGATGAAGCAAGCATTAATTAGGCAGAAAACTGTGCTGGAGTCTCAGCCGCGTCATCGCCACAAACGGGAGGCCTCGGCCAGTGGGGGCCAGGGAAGGACAGGCCAGTGGGGGCAGTACAGGGAGGAAACCGAGATGCTGAATCCCCAAGAGGCCGGGGGACTGGTGAAAAGAGGCCCATGGAGGAAGCCGGCAAAGTCACCTGCAGGTCCCAGAAAGCGCTGGTCGGAGCAGAGGGCACAGCTTTGGGGATGGTCCCCATGGCCCAGCTCTACCTCAGAGATGTGCGTGACACTAAAGCGTATTAAAAACACAGAGCAGCCCTGGCTGGTGTAGCTCAGTGGATTGAGCACGGGCTGGGAACCAGAGGGTCCCAGTTCGATTCCCAGTCGGGGCACACGCCTGGGTTGCAGGCCAGGTCCCCATGAGGGCCATGTGAGAGGCAACCATACATTGCTGTTTCTCTCCCTCTCTTTCTCCCTCCCTTCCCCTCTCTCTAAAAATAAATAAAATCTTAAAAAAAAAAACAAAAAAAAAAACACAGAGCAAGAACGACCCCTGCTGTCCGAGCAGAGAACCACTTAGTGGACTCCAGCCTGACCCTTTCACACAGGCCCCGACCGGAAGGCCAGACCCACAACCCACCTGGGTTGTCCTTTGGCGAAGCTGATGGCCTTCATGTACTGAGTCACGCAGTTTTCAAACTCCTCCTGAAACATAAAGCACACACAAGGAAATCCAGGACGCTGCTGACGCAGCAGGCGTGGCTCCTGGTTACGCCGTGAACACCAGGCCCACCAGAGCCGGCCGGCAGCCCTGTGCCCAGTGGGAGTGGGACAATGAGAGGCAGCCCTGGCCTCCGCCCTGCAAGTCCCCCTCTGGCTCAGGGGTGGCTGGTGGGGCGGTGGCCATGACACCAGGAGGCACAGGTCAAATGTCCAACGGGATGCAAGTCAGACTCCAATACTCAGGGAGAAAACAAGCAGGAAACATAAATCTCGATAAAAACCACTGTAAGATTTGTGCAGCCAGACACAATTTTGAAAGGAGGGTAAAATATAGACTGTTGGGATTTTGAGGGGCATCAAGGTAGCCTCAGGGGTAAGCACAGGAGGGCAGACGCCTCCCCTCGGGTCGGTGCCCAGACCGTGCTCCGGGAAGCCCCAGGTCCGCGGGAAGTGGGACAAAACCGCAGGAGGCGGCTCAGGAGCCGGCTCTCACCAGGTTGTCGGTGGACTTGGGGGCACACAGCTGGGCCCTGCACAGGTGCGCCCGGCCCAGGAACTGGGTGACCGGCCCCTTCACCTTGAAGTACATCTGGATGCAGTCCTCGCTCACCTCCGGCTGCCCCATCTGCGGAAGAACGCCGCCAGGTCGCTGCCCCCTCCCCGTAAACACACCGCAGCGCGGTGGGAGCGGGGTGAGCTGGGACGCGCGGAGGACGGCGGGGGCCCAGCAGTGTCTCCCTTGGGCACCCCCTCGGCCCCCCGCAGCTCCCGGCGGAGCCCCAGCCCGCGGCCCCGGGACCACGACCTTCAGAGCCTGCTCCGCGCACAGAACGAACAGGTCGGGGCTGAAGCTCTCGCTGGGGTCGAACTGGGACTTGCCCAGGTTAGCGGACTTGATCAGCTCGTAAGCCCTCTTTAGGGCGGCAGCATCTGTCAGGACAGCCGGTGAGGACGGCGGTGAGCACGGAGCAGCGGGGTGAGGTGCAGACGGTCCAACAGGGGCTGGAGTCAGGCTGGAGACCCCAGGGCTGCGCCCTCCGGCGGCCGCACAGCCGGAGAGCCTCCCACTACCAGAGGCTCCCGCCAAGCCCCCCGCCGCCCCGGCCGCCGCCCCGACCCCACACGCCGCGGATCGGGCGGGGTCTCGGCGCCCCGGCCCAGCGCACCCTGCTGGCTCTCGGCGCGGGTCAGCTCCTGCATGATAACCAGGTCCATAGTGCCGCTGCAGAGCCGCTGGTCCCTCCAGCTTCGCGGCAGTTGCCTAGCGACGGGGGACGCGGACCGGCCCTACGGGTCCGCAGCGGGGCCACACTTGCCCGAAAGCGAAGGCACCCACCCCCGCCCCCCCCCCGCCCCGTAGCCCGCCCCGCGCCCGCGGCGTGTGCAAATCTGCAAAGGTGGCCCAGCTCCTCAAAGCCTGGGCAGGGGGCGGCCGGCGGCTCCGACGGGTGAAGGAACGAAGTGCTGACCTGGCATCGGCCTCGCTCTCACACTGGGACAGCCCTACGGGAATCAGCAGGTTAAACAGAAAACAAAAGGAGACCAAGAAATTCCTAGAGAAGGCAGGTAACCATAACAGTTCTTCGTCTGGGAGTGGGTACGCGTGACAGAAAGCCCAGAGGCTGTAAAAGAAAGACTGATGGCAACTCCTAAAAACTCTCTGGCTGCCCGGGGACGGAGGGCTGACCTCCACCGCAACCCCACGGACCTGCGGGAGATGCCCGGCTCGCAGACCGTGGACAGAGGGGCCAGCGGCTCAGCGTGACAATCTCCCAATAAGGGCACCGCGGACCCGATGCACTAGCGGGCACCTTCATCTGTCCGTGTGTGAAGAGACAAATGTTTGACGGACACTGGTTTGGGGGAAGGCAGAGGCAGGAGGGGGGGTAGTCACGTGCTTTGGGGGCGGAGAATAGCCTGGGGCCCCCAGGAGCGGGAGCCACTTAGAAACACCTGCGGAGGAGCCAGGTGCACACTCCCTGGGGCCCAGAGTCCAGTCCCCAACCTGCGTGCGGGGCTCAGCGTGAGCAGAGACTCCCAGCTCCTCCCACCTGCCCTCGTCCAGGCTGGGGACCCCGAGCAGCAGCTCCTGGGGTCGTGGTCAGGCAGGACGTCAAGGTGGGATCCAGGAACTGTGGGTGGAGGACCCGAGGGGAGACTGACCTCTCAGAGGATGCCCTGACCCTGCTCAAGAACTGCAGGACGCTAATGCAGTTTTGAGAGGCTGTGGCCAGCGCCAATGCATCCTCCCTGGGGTGGCTCAGAAGCAGATGAGTAAAGAGAAATGCGCCGTGAGCTGTGAGAAGCGAAGGACAAAGGGACAGAGGAAGGGAGGCCTGGCCGGCAGGACTGGGCCAGGCTGGGCCTGCCAGCTGGAGGGGGACAGAACAGAGCAGGTGCCCACAACAAAGGCCGAAGGCCAGGGCCTGGACACTCGCTGCCGTCCAGGAGGCCAGGCTGACTTCCTCCACCCCACCTGCAAGGCACGGGCCCCACAGGTTGCTGCAGGTCTGGGTGGGGCACAGGCTGTGGTGAAGCCTGGAGTTCAGACCCCGTTCCGTTAACTCCTCACTGAGCAGGCGCGGGCCAGGAACCACACGGAGCCTGAGTTTCTCCGTCTGTGGTAAGTCAGGGACTCGCCCAGGTCTGGGAGGGGGGGCGCTGCGGCAGACCCCCTGCTAAGTGGGGAGCCCAGGCTGGTGCGTGGTGCTGGGCGGGGGGGTTTAGGGTACTTTGGTGCCCATACCTCTGCCTCTGCCAGCAAGGCTCTGCCACGGAGGGTCCTGACTACGGAGGGGCACGCTGGTCTGCGGAGACCGTGTGTTTGGGGAGGAGAGGGCCCTCTGATGCCCTGCCGCTCTGCCCCCTGAGGCACCAACTGGTATTTTTAGCCACCTGTTCAGCAGGCTACCTGCCCTCCCGCCACCAGCAAACGCACTTCCTGTTAGTCTCTCAGCATGGACCCCGCAGGCAGCTGGCTGTCAAACGTGAGAGCAGCCGGCTCTGATGGGCTGCACAGCAACTGACTCGAAATAGAAACTGTCACAGTCGGCCCGTCCAAGTTGGCAACCAAACTGGCTGTCGGCCGGGACCCTGCCAGCCTGGCACGCAGGTGCCGACCCCACTCTGCTGAGCACTGGCCTGCCCTCCAGGTGCTCGCGGTCATGGGGCACCACACGCAGCCCCAGAGGATGGCCACCTTCTGTTCCCCAATGTCCTGGCAGCACGCAGCCTCTGGTGGGTGCTGCAGGGCCCTGTGGGGTCTGGGTCCTGCTCGTGAGCCCCAGTGTGGGGACAGGGTGCCCCTCCCCAGACTCCTGGTCTCCGGAGTCCTGCACACCAGGCCCGTGGGTGCCCAGGGGCCCTGTCCGTTCTTGGGTCAATGCTGTGACTCCCAGGCTGTCCTGGAGCCGCTGCCCCAGGTGGTGGACAGGGTGGGATACCCATGGGGCAGCCACGCCAGGGGCGGGCATCATGGGGGTCCAGGCTGCAGCGCAGACCTGCTCGAGGGGGCCATGGGGGTTGAGAAGGGAGTAGATGGTCAAGCTAGCCAATGCCCTGGGCCCGATCCCTGAGCCCCCAAATCCAGCCTGGTCCCCATAACCGAGAGGCAGTCAGCCTCAGACTGAGAGTGCAGTGACACCAAGCGTCACCGCGCCTGGTGGCCTCCTCTGTGGTGACGAGGATCCCGAGGCCGGGAAAAGCCAGGCTGGGGCTCCACAGTGCCTGCCATCTGCCTCCGGACCTGAGGGTTCCGTCATCATGAATTCAACCCACTGAGGAGTGAAAATATGTTTTTTTAAAAATCCAGAATTGATCCCTGAACAACACGGTACAACACTATTCCACTGCATGAGGCGTCATCGCGGGATCAGAGGTGACAGATCGTAGGCAGGAGGCGTGTGCAGGTCACACGCCAAGCCGACACTATGTGTGTGAGGGACTCGAGCCTCCGTGGATCCAGGAGCCCTGGGCAAATCCCGCGTCCCTGCTCCGTCTCCCACCCCACCCCCCGTCCCACAGTGCTCCCCGAGACACCCTTCCAGTAAACTCGAGTTGGACCCTTGTCTCAGCCTGCAGCCGGGGCAGGCCTACAGCAAAGTGAAGCCCCCTCTGGCAGCGGGTGCTGACCTTGGGCTGAGCCAGCCCAGCACCCAGGGGCCTCAACACCAAGGTCTGAGTCTGCCTGGTGGGGGCGGCCACACACGCCGCCCACCGATGAGGCAGCGGAGCAGGTAGGCAGGGGAGGGGGCAGATCAGGGCCTCTGGGGACAGGGCCGTGCACATGCTCAGCCAGGACAGGTCAGTAGCCTGGCTCCCAGAGTCCTTCAGGGAGAATGTGCCCCCACCTCACACTGCCAGGACAGTGGCCCTCCTGCAGCTGAGCCGAAGCCACCGCCACAGGTCAGCTCCGAGGTCCTGAGCCCGGGCTGTCCTTTGGAGGGAAAGGTGTGCGTAAGTCCAGACCGGCTTGCTCAGGCCTCGGAGTCTGTGGGTGGTGACAGGTTGGGATATCTGTCTGCAGCCACCAAGCTGAGCCGACCAGGGGGGCAGGGGAGAGGGGACGTTGGGTCCCCACGCTGTGGCAGCAGGAGGGAGCTGCCACCAGTCAGGAGGCCAGCAGGTGTCCTGGAAAGTTCTGACTGAGGGCAGCGTTGCATCTGCTCCCGCAGGCTGGAGCTGGAACCAGGGTGGAGGGTTCAGGAAGTGGGCGGAGTGTCCGCGTTTCTGTGGGACGGAGGCCGTGTCCTGGGAGCCCTGGGGAGAGGGCGGCCACGCTGGTGTGGAAGGACTTCCTCCATCCCGGCCTCGGCCGTTTGGGGGCGTGAATGCGTGTGTGAGGGTGTGAATGTGAGTGCATACTGTGTGAGCGTGTGTGTGAGCATGAATGTGACAGCGTGTGCATGAGCGTGTGTGACAGCATGCACGTGCGGGTGTGAGCTTGTGTGTGTGAGTGCGTGTGACAAACTTCTCTGCACGCGCCCCCTCCTATGCACGGGAGTCCCCTCCCGGAGGGACGCCCGCGCCCCCACCGTCCTGGAGCGGCAGCCAGAACACTTTGCAGCAGAACTGACCCGCATCTTCCGGGGGCGGAGCCCGGAGCCCGGACCCAGGTCCTAGGAGGTGTCGTCCTGGGCGCACGCGTCTCCCTTCTGAACTGGGATGCGAGACGCACTGCTGCCTCCGCGATTTCAAACAAGCGACGCTCAGCGGGCACGGAAGGCAGCCGCGCGCTCCCTGGTGGCCTTGTTAGGGCAACGCAAGGAGCCTCCTATCGCCTGCCAGTATTCACGGCACCATGAAAAATTAAACAGCAGTCTTTCGCCTGTTTCATTATTTATTTGGCTTGCGACTTATTTTTATTTCGGCAAGGAGCTTCCTATCTTCCCCAAGAGGAAAAACGGGGGCATGAGTAACAGCCCTTGTTTGAGGTACTGAAATGAAAACTTAAATGGCCTCCCACCCCCAGTGAAAACTGGGTTATGACATTTACAAATGCAGACTGACCAAAATTGAGACACGGAGGAGCTTCCACGTTTGTTCTGTGACCGTCCATTTTGTTCCAGTAACTCTCCTGAGCGGCCTCTGAGCCCGAGCTCGTCCGAGGTCTCCTCTCCTCTTCCCAGCAAAGCGACACCACAGCTCGTTCCCCCGGGTCCTTCCTCTCCCTCTGCCATCCACCCCCCCGACCCTGCCTGGCACCTTCCCTGTGTCAGCAGGGCATCCTCGTCCTCGGGAGGGGCAGCCTGCAGGAGCTGGGCTGTGACTCCCAGGGAGCCGACACCCCTGCAGGGCGCGGTCCTGCAGCTCCTGTCCCGCCCCCCACCCCAGACTGCTCCAGAGAGCATCCCCAAAGCCACACCTTCGGTGGGAAAGGTGATGGGACTGGGCCCCCGGGCATTGGTTTCCAGATGCCTCTCTCAGTTCTGGAGGCAGAAGTCCCAGCTGCAGGTAGGAGTCCCTCCAGGGCACCAGGGGGTGTGTTGGGGGTGGGGGGGCTCCTTCCTGGCTCTTCCAGCTCCTGTTGGCCACATTGCCCCAGTCCCTGCCCCCATCTGCCTTGTGTGTCCATCCCAAGCCTCCCTCTTCTCCGTCTCATCAGGACACCAGTGGCTGGCATAAGGGCCCCCGAATCGGGGTGACCTCATCCCAAGACCCTGACTCACATCTACAGAGACCTCATTTCCATGTAAAGTCACTCCCACAGGGACCAGGGGCTGGGGCGTGAGCCTTCTTTTTGAAGGAGAATGACCCACCACCCACCACGGACCCCTGTGAGAGCAGGGAGGAGGCAGAGAGGCTGTGGTCTGCACCCAAGCTCCCCCTGAGACTTTAGTAAAAGGGACACAGCACAAGGGTCCAAAGTGTGTGTTGGGGGGGTCCCCCCGCCACAAGCAAGTCTCCAGCACCCGCTGCCTGTCCTACTGTCCATCTCAGCTCCCCTTGGATGCGACGTCAGGCCCCACAGGGTCAGGGCTCAGGGCCCAAGACGGCCCCCCAGCCCCATCTCAGACTCCGGTCACAGGTCCACGTTGTCACCTAGTCCACAACACCCTCCTCGGGTTCGACTAAGGGCAGATCACAGAACTCAGAGGGACGTTTCCTCACTAGGTCACCGGGTCACTATAGAGAGGGATGCCCAGGCAAACAGGTGGAAGAGACAAGCAGGACCAGGTCTGGGGAAGGGGCGAGGCTTCCACATCATCTCGGGGAGCGCCGCCCCCCAAACCGCCACGTGCTCACCAGCTCTCCCAGCCCCATCCCCTTGGGGTTTTGTGGCGGCTTCATTCCACAGGCAAGATGGATGGACTCCTTGGCCGAGGTGACTGAGTCAACCTCCAGCCCCCTCCCTCCCTGGGGGCCAGGGGTGGGGACTGCACGTTCCAACCCCCATGTCAGGTGGGGTCCCGACACCAGCCCCATCCTGAGGGACTTTCCAAAATTACCTCATTAGCATGAAAGACACACTTATCTCTCATCACTTAGGAAATTCCAAGAGTTTTAGGAGCTCTGAGCCAGGAGTGGGGGCAAAGGCCAAAAATGTATTTCTTATTGTAAGTCACAGTATCACACAGGGAAACACCAGAAATATTATAGGGTCGCTGGGTGAGGCTGTCTGCTGACGGGGCAGGTGGCTGAGGCCCTTCAGTCCCGGGCTGCGGGCCCCGGGGCCCGGGTGCAGGCACCACCGGCGGCCAGCAGAGGGCACCCTCTCCCTGCGCCCGGCCAGCAGCGCTGAGCTGGTCGCCCAGGAGGAAAGCGGAGCCTCCAGCCAGGCGCCCGCTGCTCCCCACCTCCCGTGGACAGGCAGGACACCGGGGCTCCGGGCCTTGGGGGTAAAGTGTGTGTGGCACCTGGAAGGTGTGACACATGAAACGAACCACAACACAGGTCATTGCTGGTCTTCAGCCGAGAACACGCCCGCCTGTGGGGCCCTAGATCTCGCCCTGGACTGGGGCGCGCACCCCCCTGCTGTGTGCAGACATGGGCCTGGCTGCCCCGCCCCTTTGGGGAAGGGTCCCGGGTGGGTCCCTGCCCTGAAGGATGCCTTTCCTGGGGGGCAGCGTGTGTGGGATGCTCAAGGCCAGCTCTGCTCCCTGTGCCAGGAAGATGGCAGCCTTTCCCCTGATGACAGCTCACTGTGCAGATCACAGAAACCTCACCGCCGGCTTCCAAGTAGAACGCCAGCTCAGAAAGGAATAAATATGTGATTCACCGAGGTTAGACTACTGAGTTCTATGGAGCCTTTCTCTTAGATTTTTGAAGACAGACCTGACCTTGGGTGGCAGGAACCGTGGAGCGAAAAGAGAAGAATCCACCTCTGTCCTTCTATAAAAAGATCGGATCTGCCCTCAGATCGGATGGCCCCCACTGGCCAGAGACCTGTCCAGGCGATTCGGTGGAAAAAGCCCGAGTGCTCCCTCAGTGACCTGGAAACCTCTGCGGGCACTTTCCTTTGTCAGGTGCAGGCCGAGAAGGAGGCACCTGCCCGCCGGCCCAGACACCTGGCTTCTCCTGCTGGGGCCCTGGGCTGGCTGCCAGAGGGCCCCCAGGTGAGGCCCCCGCCACTGCCGGAGGGACAGGGGCGGCCGTCCCAAAGCTGCTGCCCAAAGGCCCGGGTCACCAGCAGAGCAGTTCAGTCACAGAGGACGCCTCTTCTTGGTGTGACCTGTTTGTCACGGGCTTGAATCTGCTTCTCCACACTGCACCTCCTCACGCGGGCCGTCCCCTGAGGGAGCAACAGCAGGCCACTCTGGAGGGGCCTTCTCCTTCCTGGTTCACGAGGACTCGGAGACGCTGACACTGACTACACGGAGTTTCTGGAAGGTTGCTGAGGACCCTGGAAGGAAATGAACCCGGGTGTCCTCGGAGGGGAGTTCGGACTGAGGGGTAAGCTGTGTGCTTCTGGGGAGAGCCCAGCATGGCAGGGCTGCCTCACACTTTGAAACTGCGTGAACAGGGCGGTGTGAAGGATCTACATCCCTGGGGAGTGGACGGTCAAGACCTGGAGGCCAAAGCTGGCCGAGCCCTGGGAGTGGCCTGGGTGTGCCCACAGGGTGAAGGGTGCAGGAGCGGCTAACTCTGCTGCTTCCTCCACCCCAAACGGGGTGCCGGGCTGCACTGGGGGGTGGAGGTCTACACGACTCTCCCAGGCTGTGTTCTGGGGTGTCCCCAGCCCACTGCAGCCACTGCCGGGTCCTCAGCGGCCCTCATCGGTGGGCAGGAGTGCAGGAATGAAATCGCCCATGTGACTCAGCAGCTCAGTCCCCTCCTGTTAGAGGCATTGGCATCTGCTCCTGACCGAGCTCCGTCCCCACTGCCCCCAGCTGGGAGGGCGCAGACAGCCTGTGGGAAGTTGGCGGGCAGCCTCCTCGAGGAGCCGGTCCCGGTGCAGCTTCGGTCAGCGCTCACGGACAATAATCCTGTGACCACTGCGTTAAGGAAGGAAAAGGGAAAGGTTAGGTCATTGATTTCTAGTGCCACATGAGTGTTTTTTGTGCAAAATCTGGACACGTCCATTGATGAATGCCAAAAAGTATGACGACTGAAACCGCTAAGACTGGACAGCAGGGTGCCCAGACTCGCCAAGCCCTGAACCTCCTGGGCCCACGCCCAAGATTCGGAGTCAGTTCACGCAGGGGCCCGAGAACACGCGTATCCACCCTGCTCCATGGTGGCCTGCCCCCCTGAGAGAAGCACTGGCGTGGGGACATTAGGATGGGCGTTAGCAGGAGTACCTCCTGGGAGGCTGGCAGGTATGCTGCAGGACACTGCCCTGGGCTCTGCAGCGCCCCCCAGTGGTGTGTGGTGTTTGCCCCGGGGCCACCCACACTGCCATCCTGGAGGCCCAGCAGGCAGAGGTGACCTGGGGTCCTGTGAATGTGGAACTCACACCACACTTCATCCATCTGTTCTGTCACCAGCCTCCCCACAGGGGTGCCGGCCACCCTGGCCACCACCATCTCCTGACCATCACCTGGATCTGCCCTCAGATCGGATGGCCCCACTGCCCAGAGACCTGTCGAGGGGGAGTGAGGTTGGGTGAGTGGTCAGCACGGGCCCAGTGCTTGCCTCGGCCAGGCATGAGGGCTCCGGGCACAGGCGGTGACAGAAGGGGGCCGGAGCTCGGAGGCCCGGGCGTGTCTGCTGCGGCCAAGGCCGCACCTCTGCGGCTATCCTCACGGGGCCGTCAGGCGAGGACCGAGGTGACCAGCCTGCAAGTGGTCCTTGGCAGACCTCCTTTCCTCCGCTGTGGGCCTCCCACAGTCCTGCGCCGGCAGCAGCTATGCGGGCTGAGAGCGAAGCGGGCGACGTGGCGGCACTCCGCCAGCGCCCCCCGGGGAGGGGCCCTCACACGAAGGGCTGTCAGTGTCACCGCCAAGGAAACATTTACTGACGAGCCCAACGGGGCGTTTTCCTCGTTATTTAAAACAGCGCATCTTACTAGCAGGCGGCACAAGTTTACATAAGCGGCCCCCCGACCCCGGGGAGCAGGCCCAGTGGGCAGGTGACCATGGCTCTCGGGCGGGGAGGAAGGTTCCCACGGTCCACATGAGTGTTTTTAGGAGCAAGCAAAGAGACTTTAAAAATTGGTCGTGCAGCCTGGCTGGTGTGGCTCAGTGGGTTGAGTGTAGGCCTGCGAACCTTAGGGTCGCCGATTCAATTCCCAGTCAGGGCACAGGCCTGGGTTGCTGGCCTGGTCCCCAGTAGGGGGCGCACAAGAGGCAACCACACATCAATGTTTCTTTCCCTCCCTTTCTCCTTCCCTTCCCCTCTCTCTACAAACAAATAAAGCCTTTTAAACAACGACAACCAAAAAACAAACATGTGTTTCTGAACAAGTAACCGACAGGTGGAAGCCCCCCAGCTGCTGCCTTTCTGGCTGAGCCCTGCCCCTGGGGGCCCACTGCACACGAGCCCCTCCCCCACGCCATGACCTCGGTCCCCTCGGGAAGCCCAGGGCCTCGGTGAGCACTCAGCTTCCTAAGTCAGGCACTAGAAAGTGCAGAGGAGCCAGGAGACCACGTCTGCCTCTTTTCTTCAGTGAAACCACTGAGCCAGGCCACTGCCGAGCCCACATGGCCTGTTCCCGCAGCCACGCGCACGCCCTGGAAACTGAGACACCGGCCTCCCCTTGCATCTGACCCAGTGGCTGCAACCCAGCCCAAGGCCTGGCTGGGGCCTGCACCTGAGATCCCTGCATCATCGAGAGCAGAGGCCTGAGCCCTGAGGGCACAAGGGGGCGGAGGCCAGGGACTCCCGCCATTCTCCAGGCCCCTGCAGGCGGCAGGCACACGTGGCCTCAGAGACCCCGGCCCAGGGGCCGGCGCTTCATGCCCTGGTTTTCGACCTCTCAGCCTTGCTGCAGAACTGCCAGCCTCCTGCTTCCCCACCGCCCTCCACCCCCCTACCCCCCCACCCCCGGTCAGCCCAGTGTGGCCGTTCACCAGTCAGAAGCCGCCCGTCCCACCCCGGTCCTTGGGCGTCTGGAAGGGCTGGGTGTGGTGAGCGACCCCCACCCGCAGCCCAGCTCTCACGCAGGCAGATCACGCGATGCTCCAGATGGCCACACCTGTCTTCTCAGCAGCCAGCCGGCGTGGGCGGGGTGTCCTGGTTAACGAGGAAACTGGAAGCCCAGCGTGGGGTGCACTGTGGCAGCACAGAGAGCCCTCCCATCTCTGCAACCCTGCGCTTGTTAAAAATCCCTGCACTTTCTACAGGAGCCTCGGGCGTGCTGTCCTGGTGCTGCCGGCAAAGCCCTGCAGGGCGCCTTCTCTTTATGGATCCAGCCGCACAAAGTCTGCGCCGTTTTATTTTTTTCACGCGCGGATGAAAAGCCCAGTGGTTCTTCGGGCATTTGAAGGGGCTCACAGTTACAGACACGTCCTCAGGCCGCGCCAGGCCCTGTCTCCCCGGAAGCTGGCCCCGGCCCACCTTTGAGGGCCGGTCTGCAGGCTGGTCAGCTGTCGGGGGCCCTTTGAGGTCTGATCTCATGGCTGTAAGTGGGCAGGCAAGGGAGGAGGAAGGCCAGGCTGGGTGCAGCCTGTCCAGAGCAGCAGGGTGAGATTAAGGGGCCCCTGTCCCCACCTGGGGCCACCGGGCGCCTCGGCCTGCCCTGGCTCTCGGAGGCCGGTGCAGGGAAAGGGACAGGCCCACCAGAGAACCAGGAGCTACACCTGAGGCGCTGCAGGGAGCAGGAGGCCTGTGGTCACAGCACCCTATAAGCTTGACCAATGCAGGACAGCGGCTCCAGGAGGTCTGGGGGCCTCAGACTTGACCCTCCCTCTCTGCACCCCTCCCTCTCTGCACTGTTGCCGCTGGCTGCCCCTCACCTCCTCACCTCCAACAGCCCCAGGGCTCAAGGGCAGGAACAGGCAGCTGGACCCCAGGCTCATCCAGAGGTGCGGCCCTGGGGGCTGGTCAGCCAACCGCATCCTCACGTCCCCACGGGCGGGCCGGGCAGCCGGACCCAGACACCGTGCCCACCCCGTCGCCCTCTGCTCCCAGCACGGCACCTGTCTCCTCCCGAGCACGTCTTTGGAGGGACCCTCCGGCCCGGCAGCCTCAGTCTGTGGAGCCACCAATGCCAAGTGCACCTGCGGCCACTGAAGTCGGGTTCTTGGTGGCTCCGGGGTCCCATGGAGCCGCCGGGGCCACTGTCAGGGGTGGAGCCAGCACGTCACAGGAGGGAACGGTTACCTGACGGTCCCGTCACGGCCCCTTCCGCTGACTCTTCCTGAGTTGATTTCCAGTAATATTAACTGTACGTTTTGTTAAAATACCACGTGTACATTATGCCAGTTCTCAGAAACGGCTTCTTCCTTTCTAGCTGGAGCTCTGCAAAGAGATACAAGTGCTGAGCAGTCGGAGTTTGGAAAAGAGTTTTGCTCTCTTGGTGGTCGTCTGTGTAGCTGGAATCTTTCTTGACAAGGAGCATGGATCACTTTTCACAGAACCAGCTGAGCCTTTTCCGTTCACAGAAGAATGCCGCGGAGCAAGACGGCCACGAGAAAGCGGGGTGAAGGTCTGCGGTGAGCCCCGGGCCGCAGGCAGAGCCAGGGCAGGAGGTGAGGCCACGGAGAGCCCACCCCTTCCTCCCGTGCTGAGAGGCCACTGAGGACCCCTGGGGGCCTGTCCTCCGCCTGCCCTGCCCAGGGGCCTTTTCTCCACTCAAGTGAGAGGGCTTGTGTGAGAGCCGCAGACCAGCCCCACGGGAAGGAAACGGACGTGCTCCTCCAACCAGCCCTGAGGTTGAAGGAGGTTTTTGAAGTTCATTAGGACATAAACTGTTAAAAGACTAAACATTTTTGTGTTGTAGAGAAAACTTATTATTTGAAGGAACACATTAATGTTTAAAATATACGTAGATGAGGAGGGAGAATCTTTCACCCGAGCTAAGAGAGATAAAGTATGAGTTTCAAATAAAAGCTAATAAATTTTTAATCAACTTAGTCTCAAGTAAATGCAGTTTCAGAGTATTTTAGGAAAATCTTTTATAATAAACTTTCCCTTTAGAGTTATATTTAGTTTAAGAAGATGTTACATTGCAGGATTTAATCTGTACAGCCAACCCCCAAATCAGGAAAGTCGGTAGAAAACTCCTGAAGTTGAAGTAAGAAGGAGCATTTTCTTTACCCAAGAAAAATCTGAACTCCTCAGGTTCAAATTAAATTCCAAATGAATCGTGAAGACATGACTGAGTGAATCATGCCGGAAACATTGAACCCAGCCATCGTGGGGGTGGGACAGGGGCCCTGGGGGTCCCCGCCTGTCGCAGTGACCAGGAGTGTGGGTCCCCCAGTCTGTACAGACAGGTCCAGCGTAGGACAGGGCTCCGTGGCATCGGCGACATTGGGGGGTCTGGGCCTGGAGCACCGGGTGGAGCCCCTCTCAGCCCAGGCCACTGTCACCCCAGTTTCCACATCGACCCTTAGACCAAGTGTCCCTGAGGAAGCTCTGGTCCAGGAGAGCCACCTAGGGGGGCAGGGACAGGAGCGAGTGCCCGTGATGTGGTGGGTGGTGGCGGGGCGTCCTGTGTCCTAGGTGTGCCGGGACCAGTGGACTCCTGGGGAATGGCCTGGGCAGGTGGGGCCGCACATCCCCGCAGCCCTCCCGGGTTCCCCCAGTGACAGAGGCCCTGAGGCCGGGGCTCCAGAGGGCGGAGGATGGAGTCCAGCCCCCCGGGGTCACCCTGAGGGTGGGCTCTTCAGCTCAGCGGCCCCGTCCCTGCACGGTGGTTCTCACCTCATGCCTCCTTGGAGGTGTCCGCACACACCAGCCGCCCAAACCCGGGAGCACAGCCAGGCTGCCGCGTCCCCGGAGCAGGAATCTCAGCTAAATTGTCAGCGTCCGTGTCACGATGACAGCGTGACGTTGACCTTAAGAGAAAATGTGCAGCAGGACCTCAGAGACTGAGACCCCAAAGGGCGAGCGTCCTCCCACTGGACCCCAGGAGGCCCTGGGAGGTCAGCCCCGGGCCGGCCGCCCGCACCCTCAGTGGTGGCGAAGCCCGCTCGCCGGGCCAAGGCCCCCACGAGACTGGGAGAGAAAGGCCCTGCGCCCCAGCCTGGCCTGGGCCCGCGGGTGCCGACTGCCCGGCCAGGAGTGGGTTTCAGAAGCGCTGTGAGCAGGTAAACGTGCGCTGATTGAACCCGTCCTCGCAGACACGAGACGCACGGCAGCTCCCGGGCCAGCGAAAGCAGGAGGGTCCCCGCAGCCGGTGAGACTCCACTGCCCGCGGCGACAACCCCGACCCCGCCCCGCCTCTGGCCGCTGGGACCCGCGGCCCCTGCACACGCGTGCGTGGCACGTGGTCAACACTGACTGCTCTCTCTTCCGGGGGTTTTGATGAGAAAACAGCAAATGGAAAGGGCTTTGGGCAGGAAGCCCTGACGGAGGGAGGGGACTCCGCGATGCTGTCCCTGGGCGAGCCCAGGCTGGTGGGGTCTGCAGCGGGCCGGTCAAGGCTGTGGTCCGAGCACAGCCCCACTCGCCTGGACCGAGAGGGCTGATCAAGAGCGCACAGTCCCCAAGAAGGTCCAGTGACCTCATGTGTCAAAAGCACAGATGTGGTTTCTCCTTTGGACGTTGATTCAGGGACAACCAGAGCCCCCGGGCAGAGCCAGCAGTTCTTGGGGAGCAGCAGGCACCCCCAGGGGAGGGAGCTCCCCTGCAGGGGCTCCCGGTCCAGGAGCGCCATTCTCGCCCGTACCCCATTTCATGTTTGCTCCTCTGTGGGTTCCCCTGGCTTGTGGCCGCCAGCATCTGCGGGCCGCCCAGCACTTCCTTCACAGGCAGGGCCAGCCCGGTGGACGCCCTGCTCTGGGGCCACCCCCACTGTCCGCCATGGGTGGTGGGCGCACCCCCGACCCACCCAGAGCGCCAGGCGGGACTCCCTGGGGCCCCACATAGGGGACAGCAGGGCCCACAGCGCCCCCGCATGGCACTTCCACTTAATTACATGCTTACGCACCACCAACAAATTGCCTCTAAGTGTCCCTCATCACTCCCTTCACACGCAAACCTGCCCATCCATTCCTGCCAACTGCCTGTGACCTCACGGGACTGTCCCCGCGCCATCCTCTGTCACACGTCACACTGCTCCGCCGTTCGTGGTGCCTCTGCTGCCTGTTCCCTGATGCTGGCGCCGTGCGGGCAACATTTGCCAACAGAGCCGTTTGGCAGCCACCGTGGCGTCTCCCCAAGTCACCTGTGGTTGGTGCCTGTCCTGCGGCTGGCGAATGGGCCACAGGTCAGAGCCAGGCCTTCCTGCCCCTGAACTCTGTGACCCCTGCAGGGCAGCGGCTCAGCCTCCTGAGAGACCGGCCGTCGGGGGCAGCGGGAAGGGGAGCCAGGTGACACCTGAGGGGGCGACATGGACGGGGGCAGCGAGAACAGGCCCTCGAGGCAGGTCCGCCATCCATGCAGGTGTTTCCAGCTCGGGGCCCTCCCTCGGCCTGGACGCTCAGGGCCCGTCGGCCCCACAGGACTGACCCGGCACCGTCGCGACCGGCTGGCTAGGGCTCCCCACCCGCCGGCGGCCGTGGGTCACGATGGGCGCGGACGAGGGCGCTCTGTCTAGATGTGGCCTTAGTCCGTGAAGGACAGAGGTGGTGAACTGGAATGTGTAGGGACGGTCACCTGTGTGTGACGGGGGGAGTGCCAGGCAGGGGTTGGGGGGCTGCCGCCTTGGGAGATCGGGGGTCCTGTGGCTCCATGGCCGTGGGAGGGAGCAGGCTTACCCTTTCTGGGTGCATAGGATGCCGTGCTCTCCAGCACCTCCCTGGGAAGGACGTGCCCTGCGTCCAGCCCTGCTGGGCGTGCCCTCGGGTCTCTGATGGCAGCTCAGAGGGCAAACTGAGGCACGTCTCCACAGACATGCAGGCTGCAGACGGGAACCGCACCATTTTCCTCCCGAGGTGCTGCCAGCGTGAGGGCCGTGCTGCACCGCAGCGAGGGCTCCCAGTCATCCGGAAATCCGTGTCTCCGCCCCAGCAGGACCGTGGCCGCAGTGTGTGCCCGTCGACCCGGGGGAGATGCCCAGGCGGCGGTCCTTGCAGCCCCTCTGTGTGCCAGCTGGCCCTGCGGGCCGGAGCCTGGGCCATTTCCTGCTTTCGGAGGCTCCAGGTTTCCAGGCGACTCATCCTTTTAATTAACTCACGTGACTGTAACCTTCCCAGGGCAGCTCTGCAGCCGGGTGGGGCTCCTCGGCCTCTGGAGCTGCCTGCACGCGCTGTGGCCAGCACGGCTGGTTTTTAATTATCGCAGAGCCCTGGTGCCCCTTGTCTGCTTTGAGCCAAAACCAATAAACATGTTGGCGTGTGCAGGAACCACGCCAGTCCCCGCGCAGAGAAGGCGAGGCAGCCGCCCTCACTCCTGCCCGGGGACCCGCTCCAGCTCCAGCCGCTGCGCCTGGTCCTTCCTGTGGCCCTGGGGACCCGAAGCCAGAAGCGGGGGGTGAGGCCTGCCAGAGGGCCGCCCCAGGAGATCTGAACAGGGACTAGCCCACTGCCAGCCACGTGCTCCCTCAACAGTTTGCTGAACCAGGAATAGAGAGAAACACATTTGATTAAGTTGTGCTTGCCAGAGGTCATAGAAATCACCCAGAGCAGTGAGCCCCAGTCACTGCAGGATCCCGGTGAGAGGGCCAGCAGCTGTGGGCCATCCTGGAGCATGGGCTGGAAGCTCACATCCTAGACATCCCCCACCCCCTCCCCCACCACCCCCACCCTCACCAGCCGAGGAGCCCGGGCCCCTCACTCACCAGGGAGCAGGAAGGGCCCAACAGACCCCATGGGGCACACCTCCCAGAAAGGGCCAATCGTCAGCAACCCAGTGCTGTGGGACACGAGGTCTCCACCTGGATGTTGTCTGCGGCCGGTTGGGGTGCGTTTGGGCTGGACTTAGCCACCATCAGGGCTCCCGGAGGACATCGGGCCACAGAGGCTCCCCCGGGCCCCACACCTCACCACGCCCCCTCCTCTGTCTGAGCCTGGGGGTGGCTCCTGAGGACCTCCCACCACTGGCCTGGGAGGGGACCAGCGAGCTGGCCTGAGTCCTGCTGTAGACGCGCCAGCCCTGCTCGCCCCAGCCCGTCGGCCACAGTTTCTCCTCCTTGTCCTTCAAGGCAGGGCTCAAAGGCAGCCTCCCCTGGGAAGCCCTGCTGGCCTGCACGCTCCCCACTTTGCACAGTCCAGAAGGCGCGGACGAGCCTCGGCTCCCCTCACACATGAGGACGGCACTGGCCCTTGGAGCAGTTTCGGAGAACACGGCGCCTCCGTTCACGCCGTGAGCTCCAGTCCCAAGCAGAGACCCCCCTCCACAAGGTCTCTCAAGGAGGCTCAGCCCTCTGACGGGGGGAGCTGCCTGCTGGGGCGAGTCTGTCACCATGGAAACCACTGACAGTGAAATCCAGATGTGTGTTTGGGTGGCATCCATCACCACTCAGCAGACAAATCACAGTGAGGCCCCGTCACCAAGAGCAAGGGACCCAACAGCCGCGAGGACGGCTGGGGTCAGCGGGGCGGGCGGGGGACCGCGCACTCTCCTGGTGGGGCCGAGCTGGTTATGGGGGGTTTGGAAAATGGTTATAAGTTATGATCCTTTCTCAGAATTCAAAACGTTTTCTCTTTTGGTTTCCATTTTTCAAAATGTGCTTTTTCCTTGTCTCTTGATTTTTCTTGGCTTGTAATGAATGTTGGTGATTTTTCCTGCCCTTAAATTCAATGTAGGCTAATAGTGCCAGGAACCAAATAACCACCAGCAATCAAAAAACCTAACGTCACAACGATGAACCTTTCATGCCATTGAAACTGATTTTGTTGGGTTTTTTACAGGAAAACACCACACAGTCGTGGGAGTGAGGTCTGAAACTACGCCTCACAGACAAAAGGCGGCCAAGCCCCGCCCTCCTTCCCAGGCCCCCCCCAGGCCCCGCCCCAACCCACCTCCCCGTCCTCTCAGGTGCCAGGTGCACACACACATGCACACACAACCATGCATGTGTATATGTGTGTGCACACATGTGCACACGTACACACACGTGTGCATGCACATCCACGTGCGCACAAAGACAGGTGTGCAAAGCTGGTATGGGTGCTGGTGTGTACACACATATGCCCACACACGTCACACACACTCACACACGCCCATGAGTGCACCCATGATCGTGTGTTCGAGTGCTCACACATGCCCATGTGTGCACACAATCACACACGTGTGTGCATGTGCACGCACCTAATCACAAACACAGCTGTGTGTGCCCAATCACACGTGTGTGCACATGTACATGCCTGTGTATACACACATGTGCACGTGCACTGCTGCCCACTGTCACTCACTCTCACATTCTTGTGCACTGATGAAGGGCTTGCACAAGCGTCTGCTGGCTCCTTGCTGTGAGTGTGGACTGGGAGCCGGTTGATGTGGGAGCCACACCAGCGTGGCCCCCCGCCCGCCCCACCCGGGGTCAGAAGTTCGCAGCGTCGCAAACCTCGGCCCTCGCAGCAGCTCAGGGGGGTGACTGTGGCCCGACATAGAGGTGTTTTGGCCTGAGGACGTTCAGATAGGGGAGGAAGCACCTCGCAGGCACGCTGGGCTCTGCCAGAGGGGCAGACTCGAGGCGACCAGAGACTCGGGGAAATGAGTTCTCAAGCTGACCGCTGCCTCGGCAGAGCTGCTGGGTGAGGCCCTTGCCTCGGATGACCTCTTGCTGGGTCGCAGGGCTTCGGCCCGAACACCAGGAGCCTCAGCAGTGACCAGGCAGGAGGTTACTGACAGGCAGCGGCAAGGACAGTGGAAGCGGCAAGGTCAGCCCAAGCCCGGCTGTTCCGACCGGCCAGCCCAGGCAGGGCCAGGTGGGTCACAGGGGCTCAGACTGGGTCAGTCCGTGGAGCCGGAGGCCCTAACGGAGTGGAGGGTGTGTCTGGTGATGGGGCGGGCAGCCTGAGGTCCCTACTTGTCAGGGCTGGACACCGCCCTGCAGCCCCACCTTTGGACGGTGGACACGGGGCCCCAGCCCGTCCAGCACCCCTCAGGGCCCTTCTCAGAGGAGGCCCGGCCAGGAGGCAGGCGGCCCAAGATCCCTTCCCCCGCCCCACGGGATGAGCCCCTCGCACACCCGGCACCCGGCACCGGCCCTGCTTGGCCATTCGCTGCCCCCCTCAGCCCCCAACACCCCCTCGGCGCCTTCTCTGCAGGACGGAGGGCCGAGGGCCTGGGGTCCGGGAGGGTCTGATGACCAGGAAGGACAAGAGATAATGTAGCTTGTGGGAGAAAGGGAAGAAAAGTGGGGCAACCACTTGGGAAAGGCCAGAAAGAACAAAGTGGGGACATTCTCCACATTAAGGGTGCCTGGCATGCCCCTTCTGGTCCTCTCCCTTCAAGCGTCTTCTCGCAGTGGCCCTTCTGATGGGCCCCGAAGGTCGCAGAGGGGGCCAGGCCTCCGGGCACCCAGGAGGGCAGGGGTCTGGAGCAAGCACTGGCCACTCAGAGTCAGAGATAGGTCCCCGGGGACTCCACTTGCCAAGCAGTCACTGCTCCGCCTGTGCCCAGCCTGACCCCGTGGTGCCCCCAGCCTGGAGCCTGGGTGTGCACACAGGCCCTGGGCAAAGCCCTTTAGGCGAGACCCACCTGGGACCCTCCTTCTGCACGGGGCGCAAAAGCACCCTAATGTTGCCTAGTTATTGCCAGTGGTCAGAAAAGTAGTTGCACGAAATAGCCCCATGACCTCCCCGTGCCCTTGGACAGCAGCCTGGCTTCCCCTGCGGCCGAAGGAGCACTTTACAAATGGAAGGTCCCCCTCGGAACATTCTAAGTTTCCTAATTTTATTATTTGGTTCCAAACCAGGCTTTCACCTCGGGGCCGAGTGAATTCGTTGGCATAAATCTTTGTTAGAGACGGTTGCACAAATTCGACCTGACGCCTGGGCGGGGGGAGGGGGGGAGAGAGGCGCAGGCTGGTTGCCACGGCAACCGCAGACCCGGCTTCAGTTCCACACGGGGAGCCGGCAGCCGAGCAAACGCGGAGGCCGCCCCGCGTCCCCTGCCCTCCGGGCCCGGCTGCCCGCCACCTCCAGCATCTCAGGGCTTCTCCGGAGTGCAGGTCCTCAGCTGCCCACGCAGGGACTGGAGTGAGGGAACTCCAAAGCGCTCTGAAACGCTCAGAGAAGAGGTCAGTCCAGGCTGAGACGTCCGCAGCCGAGTGGAGGTCATCCTTGTCCAGAGACGGCGTTTTCAGCAAACTCCTTGCGTCCACGCTCCTTGGGACACAGGAGAGGGGCACCCCAGCCTCCCCAAGCCCTGCTGTGACCGCAGACAGCTCCGCCACGGTGCTGAGCACCCCCAGCCCTGGGTCTGACTTTTGGTTCCGTCCACCAAGAGTCCGGCATCCTGCCGCAGACGTCTTCGGCTCTCCCACAAACGGGCTGAGCCTCAGCAGGACCAGCCACCCCATGGCAGAGTGGCCTCCAGCAGAGGAACAAACGTCGGGTGCTGAGCGAAGTTCCGGGTGCTAGGTCACTGCACACGCGCCGCAGTGTCGATACTTCGGTGGGGAGTCCTGGATGCAGGATGTGCCCCAAAGCTGGCCTTCCTGACGGGAAGCGGAGACCCAAGGCCCCAGCGGGGACCAAGGGGCCGCAGGCGGCTGCAGGCGCTGTTTACCTGGGATGAAGCAAGTCTTTCCCTCAGGTTCCGCTGCAGGCTTGTCACATACGGGTGTCCCACAGCAGCGCCTGGCCAAGGGCACGTTCTCATCACAGAGCACAGCGCCTGTGACTTCCCAGACTTGTCATACCAAATGGGGTCCCTCTGAGCTCTCTGAGCTGGACAAAGGTCTGAGGCTGACTGTCCTGGCTGCCCCGGCGCTCTGGACCTGCTACTCCAGACAGGACACACCGACAGGACCGGGGGCTTCACGGAGAAGCAGCAAAGGGCACGACGGCCCGTCCTGGGGAGCTGTCCTGGGGAGCTGGGGCCCCTGGGGGGCTCTTCACCCGTCTTCCTGCATCTCTGGGCTGGGAGACCCTCGGGCAGGGAGGGGCTGACCTGACTCCACCTCGACCCCATGACCCCGTGCCCTGTCAGTCTGGTGGAGGGACTGCAGGGCATGGGGCGTCGGGACACAAGCTCTGTGGGGCTCCCCTCAGCCGGAGGGAGTCTGGGCAGAAACCCCCAGTTCAGGTGGGTCTCCCACTTCCCTCTCTGCCCCTCTTGTCCACTGGCCCCGGGCCCCCAGGAGCCCACCACAGCCCACAGGCCTGACAAGCAAGCCCAGGAGGCAGCTGGGTCTCTGACCCCCACTCTGAGGGCCACTGCCTGGCACCTGGAAGCCACTTCCCCCTGGGGTCTGCGCCTCTCACCCGAGGCTCAGGACTCCAGGCAGAGCCCGCCAAGGAGCCCTGGGGGCATCTCATCACTTTACCCTTAATGACATCCTTAAAATCGGGTGCTCCAAACCCGGGCCTCAGAGACTTGGGGACTGCTGGCAGAGTCCCAGGCTGGGAGACCAAAGGGAGGAGGGACAGGCTCCCCCCACCAGGTCCCCAAGAGCCGAGCCCAGACCCAGGGGAGCGCAGGCAGGGTCAACCTCCAGGCAGCCGCCTGCCTGCCCTCCCCCTCTGGCCGGCCGGGGTCTGGGACCTGGCTGGGGTGGGGGCCGCGGGCCTGTTCTGCCGGGCGCTGGGTGCCTGCAGGGCCACCATGCTGACTCACGCAGGGACGGGCTCCTGGTGGGTTCCTCTCTGTCTGCACATGTTTGGGTTCGTGACGCTTGAACACAAGGGCTGCGAAAGTCCCTCAGAGTGGTTTTCTGCTCACATTTCTGTCTGGGGGCCCTGCACACACCGGCTGCGCTTTGAGGACACGCCCGCCGGCCTTCCTGCCTCCTTGCAGGGGGACGCTTTCACGTGAGTGAAACGGCCGCTGGGAGCGAGGCAGAGCTGGCCGGGTGTCTCTTTAAATCGGCTCTGCAGCCTGTGATGGGCGCGGGAAGAACCACCCCCAGCCTGCGGCAGGGAGCCGGCCACAGCGCCGCCATCCGCCTCCCCCATCCCCATGGTTACGGCTCCTGCTTCCCGCCGGCCCTGGTCCCTGGCTGGCGCCCGCGGAAGCAGGCGCAGCGGCGGCTGGCGTTCCTCGCCCGCGTTCTGGAGGCTGCGTGCTGAGAGTCGCGCTGCATGTCTGCCCGTCCGGGCTCTGACTCACGTCTCCCGGCTGCAGCCCTGCAATCTGTTGATCGCTCGCGAGCCCGGCGCACGGGCCCCGGGAATGGAGACCGGCTCCCCAGCACGGCGAGCTGGCGGCGGCCCCCCAGCAACAGGCGCAGCGCCGCTGCCACTCCAGCTGTTTTTGCCAAAATAGGTGAGAAGTCGGGCTTCCTGTCTGAGCGGCGGTGGGCCGGGGCTCGGAAGCGCAGGAGGTGGGGGAGGCAAGGTCTTTGCTCCGACATCAGTGCCAACCCGGTGAGGCGATTCCTGCTCTTGGGAACGCAGGTTCCGAGTAACTTTGGGTGAAGCTGAGGGCGCGGAGCCGCAGCCAGAATCTGGGTCTGTGGGGGCTGGGGGGCCGCCAGCCCCAGAGTCCAGCTGTGTCCTCTGCCCAGGGCCGGCTGTTCTTTGGGAGATTAATTCAAGGTTTATGGATTCTCTGGACTTAAGCGGACAGGCGGTCGCACAGCTCTGTGAGTTTAGTGTCCTGGGCTGGGCGGCGAGCCCAGGCTGATTTTTAAATGTGGAAAAGGCAGCGCTCCCCAGAGGGCGGTCTGGCTGCCGTGCACTCGGCTGAGGCCCCCAAGGCTCCCCCGCCCCGGTCGTCCTGAGCCTCCAGACAGGGCAAGTCCAGGAGGTGAGGGGCCGTGCCATGGGGTGGGGGCTGCAGGAAGACCCTGCCCTGACCAGGCCCTGTCTTTGCAGGTGGGTCCACCCTCACCCGCCCCACCAGAGTCACCCTGAGGCCAGTGGCCCTGGGCTCGACCCTGTGGCCGCTGCTTGGGACCTTGACCTTCTGGACGGCCATGGAGACTGGCAGGGAGAAAGGCGCAACATAGGTGGCCAGAGGCGACACCATCTGCCTCCGCGGCGCCCGCCCTTCAGTAACTTCACGTGCTCATGGTGAGTCCACACGCCCAGGGGCCAGGCTGGGGCCACGCCGAGGGCAGTGCCCTGCGCATGGAGGCCTGGGCAGGGCCAGCGAGTGGTCGGGTGGTCAGCCAGCAGGCAGCCAGGCACAGGCCAGTCCAGTCCCTGAGGGTCCTGGGGGGCGGGGCGGCCACTTGTCTCTCGCCGCCCGCCTGGCTGCTCGGCGAGGATCATACTAATTAGTGGATGGCGTGCCGCAATGTTGAATCATGTCATCAGCAGAGGAGACGTCCGCCCCGTGCCCCATCCTGTTCGGATCCCAGGCCTGTGAGCACCTTCCTGGCCCTGGGCCCGGCCCCTCCCACTGCAGCCCTGCCCACTCCTTCCCTGCAGAAAGTTGGCAGGACCCCAGGCGGACGTGGGTGGGCTTCAGAGGCGCGTACAGCAAACATGGGGGTGTTTCTCTCACCAGCAAAGGGGGGCCGGCTGCCACGAGCCGCGCTGGCCCGTGAGGGGCTCGGCCCGCGGACTCATGTGTGGCTGGCTGCGGGGCTGCCGGTTCAGACCCGGAGGCTGAGGGCCGAGTGAATCATGCATTGTGTGTGTGTGAGGGACGGCCGGCACAGCGCGTGCGGGGAATGCTGATGGCCGGACGACCGTGTGGCCGGCAGCGGCCTCAGACCCTGACAGTGAGGCCCACCCAGACCTGGTGGTCCGCTTCGTAAGGAGTGGTCGGTCTGAGTCACTCCTTCATCTTGTCTTGATTAGAAATGTCCAAACGGGAGTGATGCTTTCTGCCAGAACCCCGCATCACTCACAGGCCGCCCCACGCTTCAGGGGCTGGAAGGACTCCAGGCCCCCACCTTCCTGACGACAGCGAGGCTGTGTGTTCCGGGTGCTGGCCGCTCCTCGCGGGGCCAGCAGCCCGCCCAGCCTGGCTCCCCGTGGCGCACTTGTTGCCCAAGGGTGCCACGCCTGGCGTGGCTGTGGCCTCCCCGCAGCAGAATTCCAAGCTCTCCTTCCTCGGATGTGGGTCCTGTGGGCAAAACGGAACCTGTGGCTGGTAGAGGAGAGGTGACCTGGCAGAAGATCCAGGGCCACTGGGGGGACAGACCCCTGCCTGCCTTGGCCATGTCCTGGCCCGCTGGCCCTCCCCTATACTTGTCCCCGTTTCCGGGACGGGTCTGCAACCCCGAGCGCCGCCCGCTCGGCCGTGGCCACAGAGATGGGATCACAGCACTTCGCTGGGCACTGTCCCAGCAAACACCAGCTGCCTTGGAGAGAGTTCCTGAGCAAAATGGAGACTGCCCAGCCTCCTGTGTGGGACATTTGGGCCGAGCCCTTCCCTGTGTGTCTGAGTCCGTGGGGCATCGGAGGGAAGCCCAAGGGCCCAGCTGGCGGGGGACCTGCCCCTGCCTGCCCCAGGCCATCGCCCTCCTGACCCCTGTGATTGGCAAGCTGCCTCCTGGACCCCACGTCTCCACGGCCACCCACTGCAGCCCAGCTGTGCTGACCGCCAAGAGTCCCCGGGCAGGCTCGCTGGCCTGTGCCTCCTTTCAGGATGTACTGCCATCTGTCTGGTGCTCCCACGAGGTCCGGATGCCCAGGGCGCTGCCCCCAGGAGGCCTGTGTCTGGCACCTGAAGCCCAGGCTACCACCGCCCCATCTTCGTCCTGGCGGTGAGGAAACGGAGCAGCGTGGGCTGGCCTGGCCCTGGCTGCCTCGGTCGGGTTGAAATGCGGGCAGGCTCCGGGAGCACATGCCTCTGTGGCCCTCGGGGACCACCCCTCCTCTGGCGAAAGAGTGTCAGGACCCTTGCACTTTCTCTGCCTCCTTCCAGAGCCACAGCAGTGGCCCAGCCCCAGCGCCTTGGGCCGGGAGGGGGCTGCAGGCAGGGGCCTGGCATGGGCAGTGCGGCCACCTGCTCTCACCTCCTGTCTCAGTCACGTCAGGTCGCACTGAGGGCGAGCTCCTGTCCCTAACGTGCCGGCTCCAGTGGCACAAAGGCCAGTTGGTCCATCTGGTGTGGTGCTGGCTCAGGAGGCGCCGCAGCAGCAGGGCTGGGCTCCCATTCGGACCCCAGCAGAGCCCACGTGTGCTGTGACTTTGGGGCTGGGCCTCGGTGTCCGGGCCCCGAAGCCAGGACAGGGCGGAGGCCAGTTCTTGCCCGGCCAGTTTTGGAGTGGAGACACACAGCAGTCTCCCGACGTCCCTTTCCCCACAGAAGTGACTCCCATTCAAAAAGGGAATTAAAACCCCCAAAGAGACCCAGGTCGAAGCCAGGCAGAGCATCTGCGAGGCCAACTGAGGGAACTGCAGGTCATCTGAGCCACTCAGGCCCTGGGCCCAGTGCCGCCTGGGACGCTCCAGCCCTGAGTCGTCCAACGTCCGTCCACGTGTGCGTGCGTGCGTGGTCGCCCCCCACACCCGCCCGCCTCGCCGGAAAGGCCGTCCTGCCTGCTGTGAGCGCGCGAGAATCCCCTCTCAGGGACTTCCTGTTGGCTGCTCTTAGTCCCACCCAGTTTCTGCACGTCTAGATGCTCTTAAACCCCCCTCATCTCGCAGCTGGGAGGTGTCACCCACACGCGTCTCCTTACCGTGACCAGCTTTAAGCAAGTGACACCCAGCCCAGCAGGAAGGTCCCGGTGACACTGCTCAGGGATCCATCCCAGCTCTCAGCAGTCGGCCAGCTCACATGGCCCCCAGAAGGAAACCACAGCAAACATGTAAATGCAACGTCCAATTAGGGTAATTTGTGCTCCGAATGAATAAATTACTGATCTTTTCCTTCTGCTTTTCCCCGGGGAACACTTTGATGAAAGGTTGGCAGATCAATAAGATGCAATTATCATTAAAAAGGCGACCAGGGACACCAGGCTCTAATGAAATCAGTCTCGGTCCGTACGAACTGTGAGGACGGACGTCCACACGCCCCCCCCGCCGCCTCAACCGGCCCTAAGACGCCTCGCCGTGCTGGACGGCGCACCCCCATGGCCTGCGTCCCCGGCTGGCCTGTGCCCCTTCGCCCACGTCACTCTCAGCTAAACGGTGACGTTTGCTCAGACAAGTGACACGCCACCTGACTGACCCCCCTTCCTGTTGTTCTTAACGTCCTGATTGATTTGATTTGCAGAACATACAAAAAACGCGTGCGAGTAAAATAATATTATGTAAAAGGAAGTTACGCCACAGAACACGAGAAATGCAGACAAACCCACCGCCAGGCGCTCCATCAGGCCAGAGGGTGGGGACCCTCGCCCCACCCCCACCCCGGGGCTCCCAGCCCTTCAGCTGTGAGGTCCCGGCTCCACCTCGGCTGGCTGCCCCAAAGGGCCCACTGGGATCGCGGCCCCAGGACGCACCCAGAGCGTCCACCCCGCGCTGCCGACCGCACCTGACAGCCGCGAGGATCTGCTCCTGAGACACTTGTGAAGCGGATGCTTCCGAGAGGAACTTGCACATGTGTGAACTTGGAAAGATAAAATATGTCTCTGTTTTGCATTTTAAATGTCACCTCTAAAAATGTAGAAAGGCACTCCGCGTCGGAGAAAGAAGAAAGCCAGGGCCAAAGGGAGCTGCCTGTGTCTTGTCAAACGCCCACTGTGGACGCAGCTGCTCCGGGTCGAGGGCCTCTTGCTGCCCCGGCACCGGGTGGGGCGGGCCCAGACCTGGGCCCGAGGGGGAGGAGGGGGAGGAGGAAGAGGCGCCCGCTGCGGGGTGACTGCCTGGCCTGCGACCTTGGCCTGGGCGCATCCCCCTGAAACACCCCTGCGTCTGGAACCGAGGCTCTGAGTATTTGCCCGTCCCAGGAAACCTCCTCCTGGTTTCTTACTTGGCTTAAGGGGGGGCGGGGGGCCATGTGTGAATCCTGGGTGCAGCCGTGCCACCAGGGCCTCGCTGAGCGCAGCACTGCCTCACCGTGAGCGAGCCTGCTCTGCTCCGTGCAGCTGTCCTCCCCACAGCCACCCACACCAGTCCCTGGGGCTGGTGTCAGCACGAAGCCACAGGTCCCCAGGGGAGCCATGCTGGTCCCCGGTGGCAGCGCTCTGAGAAAGGCCGCGAGGGGGTGCGAGCCCCAGAGGGGTGGACGCCGGCCATTCGACTCGAGGACGCGGCCGTGGGTGCTCCAGGCTGGGGAGAGCCGATGGGCCGCGGGGGCTGCCACAGGCGTGCATGAGGCCTGCCGTCCTGGCCGGCTGGTGGTTGTCCTGGGAGGGAGGAGCTGTGAACTCCCAGGAGGGTGAGTGACCACGCCCGGTCAGGCCTGATTGCTGAACCTGCGGGAAGAAGCAGCAGCGAGGGAAAGGCGCTGTAGCTCAACGGCAGGACTCGACCGAGTGGGCGGCTGCTGCGGTGCTTTGCCTCCTGCGGGAAGCAGGCCGCTGCCGGACTGTGACAAACACAGGACAACCTTAGAACTCCTGGGCCACCCGGTTCCCGCCCATGCTGGGTAGCGGGCGAGTGGAAGTCCGGGTGCTGAGCAGGGGTGTGTGGGTCCTGCGGGCCCGGAACCCCGCTGTCCGGCAGCACCCCACGCAGCTCCCTCAGGCCTGTGAAGCTCCTCTTCTTCACCAACAGGCCGTCCCGCTCCCGTCACAGAGGCTGTCCTCACACGGGCGAAGGGTCCTCGACGGCCCTCCCGGTCGGCTGCTACTGTGGTGCCCGTCCCCTTGGGACCACCTTTCCTTGGCCATTTCTCCCCCGAGCTCACAGTTCGGTGGGGTCCCGGGCTTGGCACTCTGTACGTCTTCTCAAGCCCGGCGCCGCCCTGACGCCACCCCCCCCCACCCCCGCGCTGCTCTGCGCTGCACACAGCCCTTCGGGGTGTCCAGCCTTTGCGCTGCGGAGTGCCCCAGCGCCCTCCCCTGGCCATGCCTGGTCATTGCTGATTCTGGGCCAGGACAGTATTTCTGGCCTCGGTGGTAGACTAGGTCCTTCAGCTGTCGGACCCTGTGGAAGCCCCTTGGCATCCAGGGGCACTTACGTGAGGGTCTCTCTGCCTTCATGGGGACAACCGAGGGCACTCAGTCAACAGGGAAGTCCCCTGTGGAGATGGCCAGTGCAGCCGACCTTGAGGGCGACGCCCCACGTGGGCCCACGAGGCCATGGCCCCCCCACATGAGCACTCCCCTGAGCAGGGTCTTGCCCGGCCCTGGCAGGGTGGCCGCCTCTGCCGAGACCCAGCCAAGGTCCCCTGACTCAGAAAATGCCTCGGGTGACTTGCAGGGTGGGGTCGGGCGGGGCCTCAGGGAGAACCCCGTGGCTAGGCCACGCGTGCAGCTTCCCAGCCGTGCCGCTCACGTGGGCCTGTCCTGCGTGTCCTCCAGGATCTGAAGACGGTGCTGTCCCTGCCCCAGCACCCAGGGGAGCTCCTGCACCCCGTGGTGTATGCCTGCACGGCCGTCATGCTGCTCTGCCTCCTCGCCTCCGTCGTCACCTACCTCGTGCACTGCAGGTGAGGCCCCGCATCGCCCCCAGATGCGAACCCCAAAGTGAGACCTCCCACACGCACGTGGCGAGCCTTCCCGGGAGGGCACGTCACAGGTCACCGGCCAGCCTGAGCCTGCCCAGCCCAGGGGCCCTGCAGGTGGTGAGGGTGGCCGAGCATCAGGGACGTGGCGTCCCCGTGCCCGTCACATCGGAGGATGTGAGCTTTTCCTCCCACGGCACAGCCTCTGCTCAGGCGCCTGGGCACCACGTCCGTGGGAGGTTGGAGCGGCCAGCAGACCCTACAGCACGGTGGCATTGTGCCCGTTTTTCTAGAACGGGGAGACCGATCAGGTCTTTGCTGGACGGGTGTCCTGTCCACCTCTGCCTCAGAGCAGGGAGACAACCCGGCCGCGTCCCCCTCACTCTGTGGTGCCCTGGGGAGTGTGAGGAGGGACTGTGTCAGGATCTAGCCCACAACTCGAGTTGTGGGCAAAGCCTGGGCCGTGGCACAACCACACAGCCACGGCCACGGGAAGAGGCTATGGCCATAGGCACAGCCGTGAGCATGGGCCTGGCGATCTCAGGCGCGGCCGCGGCTGGGGGCAGCGCCGGAGCCCAGGTGCAGGCGTGGTGTAGGGGTTGGTGTGCAGTCAGCCCCTGTCATGGCCGCCTCTAGAGGGACCAGGCATCTGCTCAGAGAGGAAACAGGAGACCAGGGGTGCCTGCTGCACCCCACCCCCACCGCCATATTGTGACTGAACAGGTGTCCTCACCTGTCGATGGCCAAATGGTGAGAGATTTCTCCAAAACCCTGCCAGTCCTTGTGTTCTGGGGATTTAACGTTGAACCCCACCAGCCACCTGTGAGGGGTAGATTCCACACTGTCCGCCCGTCTTTCCCTCCATGCGGCCCGTGGGGAGTGTCTCTTTGCCGGGCTCCCACGGGAACAGACTGCGGAGGGCAGGGCTGGGGTGCTCCGCGGAGGGGCGGGCTCCTGACTCCTGCCCCTGTTTCTGCAGCGCCATCCGGATCAGCCGCAAGGGCCGGCACACGCTCCTGAACTTCTGCCTGCATGCGGCCCTGACCTTCGCCGTGTTCGCCGCCGGCATCAACCGTACTGCCTACCCCGTCCTGTGCCAGGCGGTGAGTGCACCCACGCCTTGCTCCCACCACAGGTTGGAGAAGCCTCCTCGCCTCTCCCACCGGAGGGGAGACGCGCGGTGATTGTCTTGCTTGCGAGGTCGTGTGGGGGCATCTGCCCAGGTGTTTCAGGGAAGGGATGGTGAGGCGTCCAGTGTGTCCCTGGCACAGAGCCAGGGGAGTCTGGTGACTGCTCAGCGTCTGATCGCGTACACAGTTTGCTTTGCGCTTGCACCAGCCTGTGCCGGGCCTGGGGTGCCAGGCTGACCGGACGTCGCTGCCCCACAAATGGCGCTCCTCCGGGAGCTGGGACGCACCCTGCAGGGCCAGGGCGGACGGAGCAGGGGACGGGCCCCCTGCTCCCCAGGAGGCCGACACTGTCACCAGCGGCTGCCACAGAGTCCAGGCCACAGCGACATGTATGGAGGCCACAGAGGGGTCCACCCGGCCCCTCTCGGGTGACCAGGAGAAACTTAAACTGCCCTTCAGCTCCTGGCCCGCTCAGAAGAGGCCCCTCCACCATCTGGAAGTCAGGGAGGAGGCCCTGCCTCCCAGCCCCTTGCCCAGCCCACCTGCTCACGTCACCCCCTCACCCCAGGGGGACAGTGACCCCAGGTGGACGGTCACGCCAGTGCCCAGGCAGGGCCCCGTGAGGGCTGCCCCACAGACCACAGAGCCTCGCCCCAGGGGCTCCCTCTTTGGTTTCAGTCCCATGTGGGCGCGTCTGCCTGGGCCGCGTGCGGGGAGCTCTCACACCCACGAGGATGTCCTGCCGCCCTCCTCATGGCCTCAGCCACCTGGATTTGCTGCCGATGCTGCGGGGCGGGCGGCTGCATCATCCTTACCAGAGACTGGGAGTGTTGATGCTGACCCAGGCACTGTCAGTCCGCAGGAGGCAACCTGTCCACCTGCACAGACTCACCCCGGGGACCGGTGGGCAAGGTGCTGCTCCCACAGGGGAGCCTCGGGGAAGAACCGGGCTGTCAGCTCCGGCTCCCCACACCCGCCCAGCTGCCTGCCCGCAAGCGCAGCCCCCAGCCCGTGGGACAGCATCCTGTCCAGAGCCTGGCGCCCTGGGACCCAGTCCCCCGGCCCCTGATGGAGGAGATGTCATTTCTCCACAAACTCATGTCAGGACCAGCTGTCCAGCACAAACCTGAAAACCGGGATGAGGGCGGCCAGCCTCCCCACACCTTTCTGGAGAGTGGAAACCACTGAACAGGCGCTCGGGGATGCGACTTCCGCTGCCCCGGCAACGCTGCTGCGGCGTGGAGCACCCACATCCGTGACCTGGCCTGGTGCGCCCAGGGGCAGGCCCAGCGGGAGGGGCCGCCTCGCCCCAGAGATCCCGCCATCACAGCCTGGGGAGCCCATGCCCCCGAAAACCTGGGATCTGTCTGTGTCCGCTGGGCATCCATGTGGCCCCCGAGGCCTGGCCATTTCAGCAGGGGCCATGGCCAGGGTGCGCAGCAGGTGGGGGCTGCGCAGCCCGGAGGCGTCCGGAGAGGTGATGCTGGGGTGGGAAACGCTCAGTCCCTCGCAGTGACGCCCTCCGGACCCCACAGAGCAGCCAGCCCTGACCTCCTCACGACCTTTGCATCCATCCACAGAAATGCACTGGGGGCAGGTGCTGGGGGCGCAGCCGAGAACAAGCCCCCTGGCACCTCCATGGTGGGGAGGTGCAGGCAGCAGCGACCCACCAGCGTCAGACACACAGAACCAGCCAAGCTCGGGCCCCTCACCGTGGAGGGGGGCCGGGGGCACAGGACAGGGCAATGGCTCCTTCATGTGTCCCTTTGACGTTGTCACGGGCACCCAGACATGGCGAACTGACTCTGGGCGTGCTCACGGCGGTGTTTGGGGAGAGGGAGCCGATGGTCCTCCCCGGGGTCGTGGCCCCGTCCGGCCTGTGAGGGCCTGAACGGAATGAAATTCTGAGTGAGAAACAAGTCCATCTCGGGCCTTTGGACGCAGACACAACAGATCCCCCGTTATTCTCCGGGGCCTCCGGCGTGCTGACTGCAGGCCGGCCCCGCCTTGACCAGGGACTCCACACTCAGCCCAGCGCCCGACACTGGACCCTCGCCGCTGCCCTGTCCAGTGCCGCCGGGCAACAGCGAGTGATGCTTGAGAGTTGGTCTGAGCTCCGATGGTGGGGAGAACAGACGGTTGTTATGGCAACAAAAATGACCGTGCGCCTCATTGAAGCGCGAAATGACATCATGAACACAGACAGGCGGCAGCTTCGTCCTCACAGGACATGTATGCGTCCGCACCGCCCTGCGCCAGAAGCGTGCGGTGCCGTGGAGTGCTGCCTGAATCCAGGTTTGGGAGGCAGGGCTCTGCCGCTCACCAGCTCTTGAGATGCCCCCCGTGCGGCCAGAGCGCAGCTCAGCCCTGAGCCCCCTGCCCACGCCCTCCCCGTCAGCTCTGCGTGCTCTTCACCCTCCTGTCTCCTCCGCCACGTCTCTGACTGTTTGTACTTGCACATGAGGACAGCCACACTGCTGTCCCCTGAAAAGAAAGTCAAGCTGTCCCTCAACTGAGAGCCAAGCCACGGGTCCCCCTCCCTGCGGCTTCTCCTTGTGCGGAGTGTGTCCCTGGGTCCCAGCGCCACCCCCGCCAGCAAGGTGGGCTGAGGCCGTGGGTGTGGGAAGAGCTCAAGGCCAAGGAAAAGGCTGGACTCGCCCACAGGGAGCCTGTCCAAAACCCTAAATACAATTCAGGGGTCCGCCCCACCCCCGAGGTTCTCATCAATTACTGTGGAGTTTTCTCATAAGCAGACACCGAACTTTGCATCTGATAAATCATCACGATGGGCAATGCTGGCTCTTTCAGGGAACTGTGTTCCTTAAACATGGATGTCCCTTCCAATTACAGCTGCATCTCACTGCAATGTCAGGTTACACCTCAGAGGTAACCTCGCTCTCCAGAGCCACGCAAGGCAGAGCGCAGAGTACGTGATTAGCTAACGCAGTAAGTGCTGGCGATGGGACGCACCCAGCGCTGTTTCCATAGCAACAAGCACCTCTGGTTTGCAGGGAGCGACCTGCCCATCGATCCAGAAGATGCTGGTCCCACCGGCAGCGCCAAAACAAAATGCCGGCACCTGGCAGACCGCCGCACCCCGCACCGGCTCCACGGGGGGCAGGGGAGAGCAGGCACCCACTCCCTGGGGCTGGCAGGGCCACACCCACCACAAGGAAGAGTGCCCTCAGGCCCCTTGTGGGGGGTGCACGTCCCTCAGGGTCACCCACGTAGCCCCCCGACGTGGACGCCGCGCGCACAGGCCCTCTGCCGGAGAGCTCGGATGCTGAGTTGAGGCTTCCTTGCAGCCTGGGCATCTCCCCTGTGCTCAGAGGCCCCTGGGAAGTGCAGCGTCTGCTGGAGCCAAGGACCCTGGTGCCCCCTGTCACTGCGGAGCTGCCCGCTGAAGATGGGGGCGGGGGACGGGAGGCTGGACGGCTCGGCCTGCTGTTGGAGGTCAGCGCAGTGGCGGGTAGCAGCTGACCCGTCCCCCCCCCCGCAGGTGGGCATCACGCTGCACTACTGCACCCTCTGCGCCTTGCTGTGGATCGCCGCAACCGCCAGGAACATCTACAAGCAGACGGCCAAGAAGGCCCCGCCGTGCCCGGGCGCAGACCAGGCGCCGCGCTCCCGGAAGCCCCTGCTCAGGTACCCGGGCGTGTGTGTGTCCCCCGGTCCCCTGGGCTCCAGGAGCCGCAGCCCTGCACCTGCGGTGGGGGTCAGCCGAGTGGCTCACAGGAAAACTCAGGCCCCAGGACAAGGGAGCCAGGACAGCTTTCTCTTCTTTCCAGGGGGTGTCGGGGCAGGCAGCGGGCTGGGGCCTGGGGCCTGGTCCGTGGGTCTCAGGGCCAGTATTTCTGTCTAGGGCTGCTGAGCTCCACACCATGGGGGGCCGCGGTGCAGAAGGCTCCAAGGAGCGGGACAGGGTGGGGAGGGTCTGTATGTGGCCTTGGTTATGCACAGGTCTCTGGGTTAAGACACCTGCTCATTAGCTGGGGAAACTGAGGCAGAGCAGTGGCTGGAGTTGCTGTTTCAAGGAGATGACCCCTGGGCCCTTCATCTGGGGCTCACGGCAGCTTTGGAAAGGGGCCCAGTTCCAGCCAGGCGCCCAGTTACTTTCTCAGACCGGGAGGCTCCGGGGTGCTCAGGTGGTCCCATGAGGGGAAGCTGCTGCCACAGTGAGGGTGGGGGGCATGGGCGCCTCACCCCTGGGACTGAACTCGGTCTGACTCCGAGCTTGAAGTACTCTCACCCACACTCCCAGGTGCCGACAGACCCCGTTTGGAGGCGGATAACCAGGGCCCTGTGCCATCTGCGGCACCGAGGTGACCCTCACCAGAGGGACCCCCACCTCGTTTGGCTTTCAGATGCGTTGCCTGCAGGGCCCGGGCTACGTGTGTGGGAGGCAGGGCACGTCACCTCGTCTTCCCCGCAGAGGCCCCAGGCCCCTGGATCTAAACACCATCTCAACGCCCGCCCTGGTCTGCAGCCGGGACCCCAAGGGTCACCTGGCTTTTTGGTGAATGAGACGGAGGCCAGGGAGCACTGGGCAGGCTCCTCTGTGACCGCTTCACCTCGCCCCCAGCCAGCCATGTGCGCCGGGGCTGCTGGGCCCAGGGCCTCACGTCTCACCTGCACGTCGTTCTGGGACTCACGGTTGCTCCAGTGCCCCTGAAGGTCACTGCCACCGCCACCACCGCCTCTGTGTCCCGAAGGCCCTGACGTGGGTGGCGTGTGGGGCGTGTGGCTGGGACCCCAGCAGCTCCCTTGGTCTCTGGTGTGTGCCCCGTCCCCAGACGCAGACCTGCAAAGGTGGGGCAGGGACGGCAGCCTCCCCTCCACTGCTCTCTGCAGGGCCTGGGGCCGGAGGCCACTGTGCTGGGCCTGGGCTTTCCCCCAGGAGACCAGAGGCTGGTGGCAGGGCAGACGGGGGCCGAGACTTTCCTCCCGGGCCCTCCGGCCCAGCGGCTGCTCCTCCAGCTTGACCCAGAGGCACCCTTATTCGGGGCAGCTCTTCCTACTACCCATTGCAGCCCCCCTTCACCCCCGGTCTGCATCGCACATGTTTTTAAAATGTCCGGGAATCGGTGTCTTCTGCGCATGACCTGAGCAGGGTGTGGGCGGAAGTGTCAGGTTGAACTCTGTGTTCTGAGTGGGGGTGACAGGCAGACCTGGCCGTCGCTGTGGGGGTCCCAGGACTGGGTCCAGAAGGATCCGACCGCGGAGGGAGGTGAGGCAAAGCCCCAAGGCCACAGGAGGAGCTGAGATTGGGGTCTATTACACTCACGGGGACGGGGTCCCCAAGTGCCATGCAGGGTGACCTGGGCTGTTGGCACCAGGGAATGTCGCTGGGCGTTTGGAAGCAAGCTCAGCAGCAGGAAGTGGGGAGAGGCCAGCGGCTGGGCCTGCCTCGGTATCTCTGTGGGACGGGACGGCAAGGATCCACGGATCCACGGGGAAACTTTCCTGTGGGAGTGTCGACACAGAGCCTGCCCTGGCCTCCAGGAGGAAAACCACACAGGGTTTCTGGCCGGGGGGGTTGGGGAGGACGGCCAGCAGGGGCAGGGACTGGCCCCGGGGGCGTCCCTGCCAACCGGGCCACCATGGTGGCTGGTGTTGCCCCGACAGACCGCTGCCCAGCCAGGACCCCGGGGCCGTGCCTCCCACCTCTGCCCCGAAGGCGGAGCTGTCCTTGGGGACCCCACTGGGTTCGAGGGGCAGTGAGCAGCCTTCTGCTCCCTGCAGGCTCTACCTCATCAGTGGCGGAGTTCCTTTTGTCATCTGTGGAGTCACAGCTGCCACCAACATCCAGAATTACGGCCTGGAGGACGAGGATGCAGCCTAGTGAGTACAAGCACCAGAGGGGGAGGGGGACCCCGGGAGCGCCTCCCCCATCCAGTGGCCCAGGCTGCAGGGGGCCCAGCAGTCACAGCTGCTCCGGAACGAGACTGCAACAGCCCAGAAATGAGGTGCAACCTCACTGAGCCAGGCAGGGCAGGGTCTGGGGCCACCCTGTGATTGTCCCTGGGCATCCCTGTGCTCACAGTGCGAGGTCTGGGTGTCTAAAGCTGTCCCCCTCCCCGAGAGACTCCATTCCCTCAGCCTCTGTCCCTGGGCATCTGGGGCTGGTTTTGTGGGGGTGGGGGCCCGGGGACCAGCAACACCTGGCAGGGGGGCTGAGGCCAGCAGAGTGGGCCCCACTGCGCCGAGGAGCTGAGTCAGACCCACAGGATGCCCGCCCCCAGCTGTACGGCCCAGACACTTCCCAGCACCTGCCGCCCTGTGGCCGAGGGGCACAGACATCACCGGGGGGCAGGGCCCCTTGCTCGTCACCTGACCTAGAGGCCGCAGGTGGGCCACGCCCCGCAGTGACTTCCACGGGCCCCTCGGGATGCAGGCGGCAAAGTCGGCACGGTGCTCTCCCCACAGCTGGCCCCCCACCCCCGGGAAGGCCAGTCTCACCCCCACATTCACAGCAGTGCCCTCCCCAGACCCCCGGGGCCCTCGAGCTGGGCCCCTACCCCCCACCATCACTGGCTCCTTCTCCGCCCTCAGCCTCCCCCCAGGACACATTCCCTCCAAGTCTTGCCCCTCCCGGGGCCCAGCGGGGGAGGGGCACAGAGAATGACCAGCACAGGACACAGCAGCTCCCCATGTGCGTCCCGCACCCCACGCCCCTGTCCACTCTGACCAGTGACTCGACACCGGTGTCACTGCTGCAGGCCGTGCTGTTGATGTCCTCGTCACACCTGCACTCACTGTCCAGAACGTCCTTTGCCCCCCGAGCTCAGGGACAGGGGCACCTGTCCACCGGGCACCCTCCATGGTGTGCCCTGCGCTGACTGGCTCTCCTCTCGCAGCTGCTGGATGGCCTGGGAGCCCAGCCTGGGCGCGTTCTACGGGCCGGCGGCCTTCATCACCCTCGTCACCTGCGTACACTTCCTGGGTGCCCACGTGCAGCTGCGGCGCCACCCAGAGCGCAGGCATGAGCTCAGGGAGCGGGCGGAGGAGCAGCACCGGCTGGCAGGGCCAGAGGCCGGCCACAGCCCCAGGGTGCCCCCGGGGAGGCCGCCCGCTGATGCTGGCGCGGCCCTGGCCGCCTCGCTGCTGCAGAACGAGCACTCCCTCGAGGCCCAGCTGCGCGCGGCGGCGTTCACGCTGTTCCTGTTCGTGGCCACATGGGCCTTTGGGGCGCTGGCCGTGTCCCAGGGCCCCTTCCTGGACATGGTCTTCAGCTGCCTGTACGGCGCCTTCTGCGTGACGCTGGGGCTCTTCGTGCTCATCCACCACTGCGCCAAGCGGGACGACGTGTGGCACTGCTGGTGGTCCTGCTGCCCCTCCCGCCGGGGCGCCCACCCCGCCCTGGACGCCAACGGGGACGCCCTGGGGCACGCCGCCTGCCTGCAGGACCTGCCGTGTCCTGGCAAGCCACGGGGCTTTGGCCACCCGCCGGCCGGCCACTGCAAGATGACCAACCTGCAGGCCGCCCAGAGCCACGTCAGCTGCCTGTCGCCGGCCACGCCCTGCTGCACCAAAATGCACTGCGAGCAGCTGCTGGAGGACGCGGTCCACGCGCACGAGGGGGACGCCTGCGGGCACGACCCCTCACTGCACAGGTGCCTCCAGGGCAGGACGAAGCCGCACTACTTTAGCCGGCACCGCACAGCCATGGCCGAGCAGGAGTACGCCTACCACATCCCATCCAGCCTGGATGGCAGCCCCCCAAGCTCAGGCACGGACAGCCCCCCCAGCTCGCTCGAGGGCCCCATGGGGACGCACACCCTGGCCTGCTGCGCCCAGGGCGACCCCTTCCCCTTGGTCAGCCAGCCCGAGGGTGGCCATGCCAGCCCCACACTCTACGGCTGCGCCTCACGGCCCGGCAGGGAGGGAGCCCGTGGCCCAGCCCACTTCGAGATGCTCCGGAGGACACAGTCCCTGCCCTTCGGGGGCCCCGGCCCTAATGGGATGCTCAAGGGCAAAGCCTGTGAGGCGGGGCCCTACGGTGCTGACAGCACAGGCAACATCCGGACCGGGCCCTGGAGGAACGAGACGACTGTGTAGCCACCCAACAGGCTTCAGGGCAGGGCGGGGACCCTCTGCCTCGTGGGGGCCGGGGGGGTCACCCCGTGACAGAGCCTCTCGGGAGCGGCCGGCACCCCCTGCTGACCCCTCGCTGTGAAGGACTCCAGTGGGAACACACTTTTGGGGGTGCTGCCTCCCCCAACCCTGAAGCCAGATGAGCTGTCCACGCCCACAGCCACCCGTTTCCGACCGCTGCTCCCAGCCCCCGGCCTCTCAGCCACGTGGCTCAGCCTGTGGCAACCACGGCAGCAGGCACCATGGGTGTGTTCTAGTGTTCAACATGCGTGTTACATTTGTTCCAGGGGCGGGCAGCCTGCTGGTGCGCTCTGGACCTGGGGACCCACGTCCGAGCCTGTGCCGGCACTGTGCCCACCTGCAGCCCCCGTCCCAGGTGCAGCCCCAGCCCTGCCAGCCCGGGAGCCGCAGACACAGAGGCAACAGCTGTGCTCTGGGAGCAGATCGCCCTCAGAGGGGTCAGGGGTCCACGCGCTGTAAATGCCCCAATGTCCTTTAAGGAAAATGAACTTCCGAAGCCAGCCCCGGTCAGGACTGGGTCCCGCTCCAACAGGGGCATTTAGGAAAAATAAAGTCCCCCTCCCCCCAAACAGGCGGTGCTGGCATTCCCACGAACATCCGGGCACAGGCCTGACACAGCGGCGCCCACGGGTCGCACCGGGGCAGCAGCCTGGACGTCCGGACAGACGAGATGTGTGCACAGCCGCCCTCCTCCTCCTGGAACTGACACGTGCAGACACATGCAACATGCCTGTACATGTACCGCGTGTGTGCATCACGTGTTCGCCCCTCCCGTGCACACATCACCACCACACATGCGCACGGCACCTCGCACACGGGCAGAACAGCTGGGTGGTCCGCGCTCGGCAGGGCCGCCATCGCTGTGACGCCGCTGTGCTCTGCTGTCCGGGCGGCTGACGTCACGGGAGGAGACCCTCCCTCCGCACACCCGGGGGCGGGGACGCAGCGCGAGCGAGTCCGGCGCCCAAGCTCACAGGGAGCACCGGGAGCCTCACTTCCCGGCGTCCCACAAACCCGGCCGCGGAATCGTGACTGACCGCAGCATCCGTGCCTGCCGCGAACCCCGCGTGTCCTCACCGGTCAGCCTGAGGGGCAACCAGGCGACCGCTGGGCGGCTCCGCCTCCGTCACCGTCCAGAGCTTCCGTGGCTGACGCGCGAGACCCGATGCTGTGCCGTGTCCACACCGTAGACGCAGAGCCGTCAGGCGAAATACAGTGTTTGCGTCGTTCGCCCGTGTGCGGCTGGTTAATGGCACCCGTGTGTGTTTCTGACCCTCGGGGCGGTCACTCCGGGTGAGGCCTGCCCTGTGCCCCGGTGCTGGGGGGCTGCTCCCCCAGCACCCTCCCACCCTCAGTGGTCCCGGCAGAACGGAGGCTGCACCTCGTGATTCCAACCAGAGCCGCTCAGCACCAAGAAAGTGACCCCGAGAGTGTCGGTCTCGGCTCTGCCTCCGGAGCTGGGAGGCCCAGCGCCGACGCTGCCAGAGCGCAGAAATGCGCAGCATGGCCGCGGGCGGCGCTCCGTGGAGAAGGCGATTCCGGAAGGGAGGGTCGCCCTGCTCTCTGCGTGCGTCTGCTCACGTACACAGGTGTGGGTGGGGCGGTGCACGAGTGTGTGAGTGTGTGAGTATACAGCGAGAGGGAGGACAAAGAGAAGAGTGCATGTGTGTGCCTGTGTGTGGGGCCACACGGCTGTGCACATTCCAGCCCACGGATGAGTGTGCATTAGGGTATGAGTGGGGTGTGCATATGTGTGTGCATGGAAGTGTGTTGTGTGTGCACGTGTTTGAGTGTGTACATGAATGTGTCTGTGTGTGCTCTTCAGAGGGGTGGACAGTCAGATCTGAGAGCTCTGGTCATTCAGGGGTGGGCAGAGCAGGAAGGGGCGTCCCTCACACCCAGTGCGCAGCCACTGCGTGCGTCTTATGGTGACAGGCTGCGGGGGGTGGGCGACGGGATGAGCCCCACCCCAAGCTCTGCTGTGCCGGCTCCTGTGGGCCAGGAGGGGGGCCGGTGCTGGATGGAGCTGGCACAAGCAGACGTGTGTGACAGAGACAGGCCACCGAGAGATGGTCCTCCAAGGGCGCCAGGCAGCAGCCCCCCAGGCTGTGGATCCAGAGGCCTTGGCTGACATCACAGAGGTGACCACGTCAGTCCGAGGACCAAGAGCCCCTGTGCCCGGGCAGGGTGGCTGACCGGGAGGGTGCGTGGAGGGGCCTCTCCAGAGCCCCTCTGGGTAATGGCACCCGCCGTCCTCCTCCCCCCTGCTGCCCTCATGCCTGCCAGCTGGCAAGTGTCAGCCCTGCGGTGTCCTCACCAGGGTGTCCCAGAGCATGGCCAGCCACTGCCATGTCCCCCACTCTGCCCGAGGTGGGTCACACCCAGAGTGCATCGGGAATTCACTTGTCTCCAACTGCACAATGTCCAGACTGCCTTTCTCCCACGTGGCAGATTCCTCCAAACCACAGCTCCAGCCACCCCCACACACGCCTTTGAGGGGCAGCCTGGCTGCCAGAGGAGCCCCCTACCTGAGGTCTGTGATCCTGGCGTCAGAACAAGGGGTGGGGTGGTTAGGGATGGAGTCTCCGGATCCACCCCCAACTGGGCTCAGCGGCCCCCTCAGGCCAGGGCTGTGGGTTTGGCTGTCCCCTCCCCCACCCGGCCCAGGCCGCCCCTCTCGGACAGATTCTCGTCGAGCAGGGGCCTCAGTCTTTCTCAAGCTCCCTAAGAAAGGGAGGTCACATCTAGGGTCTTTGAGTGTTCCCAATTCAGGTGTATTACGGAGCGGGGCAGCTGGCCAGGGGACCCCTTCACCCCCCAAGCCTGTAAAGAAGCACTGTGAGCCCCCAGGAGGGCAGTGTGGGCCGCGCGAGGGGCTGGGGCCTGCTGTCGCCTCTCAGTGGCACGGGGCAGTGTGGGGTGAGAGACAAGCCCCTGGTCCTTGTGTGTCCCCTCCTGGGAGCTGTGGTTTGGCTGCACGTCTTGTGTGATCGCAACAGCAAGGAGGTGGCAGGTCCATGGGACACCCCGAAGTGAAAGGGACAGCTCGGTCTGGGCCAGCAGGAAAGCAGGAGCCACTCAGAGATGCCGGCAGAGAGGACGGCTGCGCCGGAGACCTGGGTGCTGACGCCTCGGGCTCACGGGGGGAGAAGGCGCACAGTGTGAGGCCCCTGGGGACCATGGGAGAGGTGCGGTGCTGTTAGAACTGGGGGCCCCGGCCCCTGGGGGGGTCTGGCCCCACAGGTGCTGCTTCCCTGATGGGGGGCAATGAGGCTGGTTCCGGGAGGGGCGCCTCCTCTCCACAGAGACGGTGGGCAGGACAGGGATGGCCAGGGCGCAGAAACAGGGACAACCACAGAGCATTCGGCAGCCAGGCTCCCCCACAGCAGCCGGTCGGGGTCTTCAGTCCTGGATCTGCTCCCATCTCCACAGGGAACAGCACCACTTGCTTCACCCAAGGAGCACAAAGGTGTCACCAGGGTCCCATGGCCTCCGGGAACACTTTTTAATGGTTTCTTTAGTAAATGGTCCTCTTATTTAAACAGACATGCTTGCTTATGGCCAGTGCGATGCGGGTGTGCAGGGACTTTCTGGCATAAACACGTCAGAGCAGAATCAAGCTGGGCGAAACCGGGGGGCTGCCAGGAGCCGCACGGGCAGCGTCCTGAGGAGGGTCTCGACTGGCACAGAAAACCACATTTCTGCGTTTTCTGTGAGTGGCCGGTGGCAGGCGGCAAAGCCACTCTGGTGTTTAGCTTCTGGGCTTAGTTACCAGGGTGACTAACAGCTTCATTTCAAAGTGTCCACATTTCTGCCACACCGGGTATGACATTCATCACAGTTATTTACATTTTATGCTTTTTTTTGTAATTTGGACGTAGGCTTCCAAATGTGCCAAGGGTTTGCCAGCTCTTCGAGTCGCTCTAGGGAAAGTGAGCACCCAGGCTCCCTGGGCCGCAGGTCGGCCTGGCCAAGCTGAGGGCCCCTGCGGAGAGATGGGGCTCGGGGAAGGAGACCAGGTCCTGACAGTGACCAGCTGTGACAAGGGCCAGAGACCGGCATGCAGCAGACTTGGCAGGTCCCTGTCCGGGAGAGAGGTCAATGGGCGGGTCAGGCCCAAACCGCAGCACCCTGTCCTGCGGAGGAGAGTGGCCCGGCACATGGAGAGCCCTGCAGGAAGGGGCGGGGCAGAGCGTGAGGGATGGGCCAGCGAGACTGGTGAGAAGACCACCTGTCAGGGCCTCTGACGCCCCAGCTGGTTTGGCCAGCACCTGAGAGAGGCCTAGGTAAGGAGGGACACCACAGGCGTGACCTGGACACGCAGGGACGGTGCGGAGGCAGGCCTGGGGCCAGCCTGGGGCCGTGCCAGTGAGGAGTTAGCGCTGTTTGGAACTGAGCTTGGAAGTCCCTGCCAGCGGACACCAGGGCTGTGCCGCTGCCTTCGCACACGCCTGGCTGTGGTGTGGAGTGCCCAGCAGCCCACAGGGCCCCGACCTCGGGAGCGAGGCCCTCACCCAACAACTTCACTCCAGCACCTACTGCGCTGGAGGCCAAACCACGCCTCGGTGGAGTGCAGCAGGCCGGGGCGGGAACACCTGGAAAGACGAACAAACTTCCAGCGACAGTCTATCATCACTTCGCCAACAGGAAGACCCTGACACCAGCTCTGCCCCGAAAGCATGCGAGTGAGTAGGAGCTGCAGGGCACCCCACCCCCGGCCCTGCAGCAGAGGGCGCTCAGCACTGTGGACCCAGGGCCTGAGTGGTCAGCCGTCTTCTGAGACCCTGCGTGGTGTCCACAGAGAGTTCAGGGGCCAACGGCCCAAGTGCGAAGTACCATTTCTCCAGTTCTGTGCCCCGACCCCACTCCACTCACCCTGGCTGCTACTCCCAGCTTCCAAATGCCCCAGGCTGCGGGGAGGCTGCCTGCCTCCAGCTTCTGCTTCAGTCGAGATGGGGAGCCCAGGGTCAGCACTGCGCACAAGCTGAAGCTGCCCAGCCCCCACTGCCCATCTGCTTCTCTGGTGATTTGGGAGCCCCTTACATCCTCGGGTGTCACATCCCAGGGCCCTGGGCCACAGCCACCTGACCCAAGGACAGAACCTTAAGAATTAGTGTCCCTGCCCGCTGTCGCCGGGACCTAGAAGAGCCAGCCACAGCCCTGCCTCGTTGACACTAGGAGCATTCATTCGTGCAGCGCCTGCTGCAGCCCTGGCCAGGCCGGGCTGTGGGGACAGGGCTGGCCACTGGGGGGGAGACTGCACCCACAGCGCTGCTCTCAGAGGGGCTGGGGCGGGGAGCTCTGGGGTCGACAAAGGGTGATAAGATTACCACCCGCCCTTCCGTGGAAATGTGGATGGTGGGCACCAGGGCTCTCTGTCAGGCTGTGGGTCCTGGCTCCTTGCCCAACCGCAGGCCCAGCTTGCGGCGAGGCTCGCTGCGCTGCTGAGCACCGCCCGGCCAGTGGACCCTGATGAGCAGTGAAGACTGAACTTTGAGCTGGCAGCACGGCCAAAGGGGGCGGGGTTCTGGTCTTTGGGCTTCTGTCCCACACCCAGCAGCTGGCTGGCCAGCTGTGGTTAAAGCTGTAACTGTTGGTCCCCACATGGCGTCCGTGGGACCCTAACTCAAGCGAGCAGGCTGGCCACCCTCCTGCCGCTCGGCCAGGTCCCTGCCCACCTCACCTCTCCCCGCCTGCCCGGGCACCTCGGCTGCCACTACCCCCGCGGGCACTGCGGCAGCCCCACCCCGGGCCGGTTGGGCGAGGCGGGTAGGAACCCGGCTGAGGGTCCACGACCCGCATATTGCTGCTCTTGGGGTGCGCCACGACGCTCGGCCCGCCCCCCGCGCCCAACCCAGCGTGGCCCCCCGGCGGCGCCTCTGGGAACAGCACCGGGGCCGCATGCCTGGCCCCGCCCCCACCGGCCGCCCCCTCCGCAGCGCGTCTCCCCGAGAAAGCGGCCAAGGTCCACAAGGGAATCTAGCGCCGGCAAGAGTGGGCGCGGCCTGGCCAGCGTCGGGTCCCCCAGTGCGGCCCCAGGAGGCCTCTCTCCCTGCTCCGGCGGCACTGCGGCAGACTCGCGGGCGGGGCGCACGGAGGGCGCAGCAGGCGGGGGCAGCGGAGGGGCGGTGCGGGGCGCGTTGCCATGGCGCCGGGGCGCGCGTAGCCGGACCCGAGCGGAGCCATCCTGGCAGACCCGAGCGCAGAGGCCGCGGGAGGGCCAGGGGAGCCGGGCAGGGGCGCGTGCCAAGCGCGGAACCAGAGCCGGCCGAGGCCGGGCGCTGCTGGCGCGCTCGCAGGATGCAGGCCATGGACCCGGCCGCGGTGGATTTTTACGAGGAGGACGGCAAGGACCTGGACTTCTACGACTTCGAGCCGCTCCCCACTCTGCCGGAGGACGAGGTGAGTCCCCGACCCCACAGTGGGCCCCCTACCTTCCCTGGAGGAGGGCTCCGCAGAGAGTCCCCGGGAAGGGTGCCTCTCCACCCCCAGGCTCCTGCCCCGGGGCCAGGTCTTGGTGGTAGGAGGACCCTCACCACTGCCGGCCTTAAATGTTTTCTCCCGGAGGGGGCAGGGCTTCGGAATGCCTCCTGGGACAGCCGTAGGGGCACTGTCATTGAAGTTGAGGCTCTGTGAGGAGGGGGCTCCGGAACTGGGCAGTGGCGTGTGGGGCACACCTGGGGGCATGAGACTCGTTTCCTCTCTGCAGCCCCCGAGGTGGTCAGCGAGAGGTGCCCGCTGAGCCTTGTTGGTCCATCCTGACTGTGGAGAAGCTGGGGGGAGGTGTAAGGACAGGGGCTGCGTCCTGCTGGGGCAGGGCCCTCACTCAGATCCCGAGTGAACCCCCTCCCTGCAAGATGCATAGGGGTCTGTCAGGTAGGGTTTCTGGCCATTAACCTCGTCAGATGCCTGCACGCGTGCCAGACGAGCCAGCCCCGACTTGGTCTGGGTGGATCCCTGTAGCTCTGGCTTCCCTGTGGTGCCCCCAGCTCTGGTTCAAAGGAGTAAACTCCCTGACTTTGAGCAAATGAGGCTCCTGTACAGGAGAGGTGACCCCAGAGGCTGCAGCCACTCCCAGGAAGGCTTTCTCCTGAGCCTGCTGGTCCTGGGCAGAGGCCCCTCCCAGCCTCTAGCAGGCAAATGCCTGGGGCCCTGGGCTTCCCTGCTCCCTGTCTAGGGCCGGTGCCATGCAGCCAGCGGATGTCTTCCCTCTGCACGGCCGGTCCTGGTTGAGACCCTCCACGTGCCTGTCTGAGTGAGCCAGACTGGCCAGGGCCTCCTGGGTGGAGAAGGGGCTTGTGGCCAGCAAGGCTGCAGTACCCAGGGCCTTTGGCTCCCAGCCTGCCCCCCTGGAGCTCAGGCCGAAGAAGCTCAGTCCTTCCTTCTGGACAGCAGAGTCTGTCTCAGGAAGCGAAGCCCCTACTGACTGGAGGGACTGCTGAGCCAGTGCCCGGGGGCTGGAGCTGCCCCTCCTTTCCCCACGGTGACCTGGATTTGATGAGAGAAGCTGCAGAAAAGAGAGGCAAGGGGATAAATAAACCTTTGCCCATCTCTGTGGCTTTGATGGGGCCTGCACGGCCCCCCGAGGACACGTTCCAGGGAATCGGCGAGATGACTTGCATCCCAAACCGGCACAACAGACGCAGGGCCGGCCGCCCACACGACGGCCTCCTCTGTGCCTGGCGCGCTGAGCAGCACCAGGGCCAAGGACACAGGGCCAGAGCCAGGACCAGACCCAAAGCCGCCGCCTGGCCATAGCCTGCCCTCCCCCGCACCCTGGCTCCTTCCCGTGGGCCGTGTCTGTGGTACCCCTCTGTGCACAGTGCACGGGGTAGGGGGTGCCCGCTGTCCTGTGACCGAGGCCTCCAGGTGACATGGGATGTGCCTGTGGTCCCACTGCTGAGCATCCAGCAGGAAGGTCCAAGGGGCCCTGCCGCCTTCTCGCCCCTCCGGAGAGACAGGCGCTGCTCTCCTAGGAGAGGAGGCCGGTCGCTGGGGCCCAGGCCCTGGAGTAGTGCGGCCTGTTCCTGAGAGCCCACCGGCTCCACCTGCACCCCCACACTCAGCTGGGTCAGCGTGACAGTTTTCAGTCACGTCAGGAACACGTGACTGCCTGCTCCAGCAGCACATAGTCAAGTGGCATCCAGAAAGCCATCCTGTGCAAGGTGAGGGAGGAGCCAGCTGCATGCCACCTGGGCAGGCTTGCTGATGGAGCCTCGGGAACCGGGACGGCGGACACAACAGCCCCAGGGAGGGACGGCGGGCACTGGACACAGGACACACGTACAATCCTCAGGAGACACAGGAGCCCACCACTCACAACAACGGACTCTACAGTGAGGTTAAGAAATAGAATTTTGTGGACCCCCAGCCGCCCCTGGAATGTCCCTCCCCGGGGTCCCCTGAGGAAACTGAGGTGGTTCGTGAGCGCATGAAAAGATGTCAGACTTCACTGGCATGGGGCATGGAAAACACACTGCTGCGGATGCCTCCTCACGGCGCCAGGTCGGCGAGACCCTCCCAGTGGGGGGCCGGGGGAGGCGGTCTGTGGAAAGCAGCTGGGCATTCCTTCCGTGCGAGGTGGGGGTGCCACGGCCTGTGTGCCAACACCGTCATGCTGGTGTGTGTCCTGTGGGTCCTGACGCGTGCGAGGACTCTGCTGGGAGCCCCCGGGGCACATGGTGATGGGGCTGGCACCACCCAGCGTGGCCCTGGAGGTAGCAGCCCGGCCGGTCCCTGGTCACCTACAGGCAGGAAAGGAGGGAGCGTCAGGGTCAGGCAGAGCAGCCGGTCAGGCAGGACAGTGGCTGCAGGCGAGGGAGGCGCCCGCTGTCCAGGGGCTGTGGGGCGGCAGGCTTGGACAGGAAGGTGGCACACCAGTTTGGGCCGGGGAGGCGGGGCAGGCGTCTCCTGGCCCCCAGCCTCCCCTGAGGGGTAGGAAGCGTTCTTATCCTTCCCCAGTGGCGTGAGACCCCCCAGCACTGCGGGCGGCTGAGCAGCGGGTTGGGCTCTGGGAGCAGAGAGCAGAGGGGGACAGAGTGGCCCCCCAGAGGCATACACAGCTGGGAGCCCCGAGAGGAGGGGCATTTCCACTGGGCTCTGCACTGGGCTCTGGAGGGTTCGTATGACGTCCGGAAATGAGCTCAGGGCAGCTGGCAGCTGGAGAATCCAGGAGACCGCTCTGTGGGCGGAGGCGGGGGGGGGGCATATTTACAAGTTGGTGGCTCTTGGGGCAAGCAGGCAGACCCCCAGTGGAGGTGCAGTGCTCCCCAGGCCTGGGGGTTCTGGCGGCTGGAGGGACCTCTTCGCAGGCCTGGGGGCTGTGGACAGAGCTTAGCAGCAACTGGGGTTTGTGTTGGCTGCCTGTGCCCAACCCCCTGGGCCCCAGGGAGCCCTGGCACAGAGCAGAGTCTGTCCTTGCTGCAACCAGACCCAGCCCTGGGTGGGAAGCCAGCCTTGCCGGGAGTCCCAGGGACTGGCCAGTAGGGGGTGGCTCTGGGGAGCAGACCCCTGCACCTGCCTCCCAGCTGAGATGGGCCGACTCTCTGCGTGGCTGCAGGGTGGAGACCACCCTTTCCTACCCTGCAAGGAACAGGACTTGGGGGGGTCCCGCCCTTGCGCCTACCCCACAGCCCACTCAGGCACTGCCTTGATGAGGGATAGCAAGGAGTGGGGCACCAGGCCCCGTGGGGCCCCAGGATTGGGAACTCTGCTCTCAGGGGGCCAGCAGTGTCCCTGGGCTGTTGGGGTTTGTGCGGCAGCTGAGCCCCACCTTCCCATTGTGGCCACTGGGGCTTAGCCACACAGAAGCAGTGACTCAGGACCCCAGGACATCACCCCATAAAATCACGCAGAGAAGGCCCTGATTAGCAGCCCCCACCGTGAACAGGGACCGCAGGGCAGGGTGGGCGGGCCCCGGGCCTGAGCAGGAAGTACACAGTGGGCCAGGAGTGGCCCCCGTGGGCACCAGCAGCCTGCGCTCCCCTCTTGGCCGCGGGCCATCAGCAGCTGTGCGAGCGGCGGGCTGACCCAGACTCGCACCGTGCACCGACTTCGTCCTCCAGGAGCACGGACCCACGTGGCTTTCACATTGTGCATTAGTGTGTGCTATGTGTGTGGGGCGTGTGGTGCCATGCGTGCCCTGCATTCGTGTGTGCATGTATGTTGTGTGGTGCGCAGGTGTGTGCATGTATCATGTGAGCACTGTGTTCAGGTGTGCGTGCATGTTGTGTGCTGTGTGTGCACGTAGGTGTGTGCATGTGTGCATGCGTGTGCACAATGCCAGGGCTGCCCTTTCGCCTGCAGGCATGGCTGGGAGCATCTCCTGAGGCCTGGGGGGCCCAGGGGTACAGAGGCCCCAGGTTGGGCCCAATCAGAAACCTCCAGTGCTGGGACCGCAGGTGGAAGCTGGGGTCCTGGCCCCCCAAACCCACTCTGTGAGCTCTGCTCATGGGCCTGGGTTCTCCTGTGGACACGCCTAGCCGCCTCCCTCACAGGGATCCATTTCTGGGACCTGACCAGGGGCTGTTGGCTCTGGAGCTGTGGGTCCCTGTGGCCACGTCTTGAACCAGCCACCCTTCCCTCCTGCCCCCCTCCCTGCCCCCACCCCACAGATAAAGGTGGAAGGGCCAGGGGAACGGCATTGCTGAGCCCAGAGCCCGGGCCCTGGTCCCCACTCCCACCTCCCCCTCGGCCGACCCTGGAGGCTGAGCCCACATGGGCACCAGTCACTGTTCTGCCTTTCTGGGCATAAGCCCCTTGTCCCCTCTGTCCCTGGAATGGGGACCCTGCCATGCAGAGGAAACATTTGGGTACGGGGTGGGAGGTGCTGTCTAGGACCTGACAGCTCATCTGCTGGGAGAGCTGCCTGAGGAGCTCCAGGGGGCGGGGGGAGCACTGAGTCTGAGGGGCTCAGCCCCTCTCCTGCACCAACCCCCAGCCCGTCCCCTCTCCATCCTCCTCAGAGGCTGCGTGCCCCCCACTGCATGGTTCCTCCACCCCAGCTCCCAGTCAGCCCCCTCACCCACCCTCCCTTCTGGGGACCAGGCCCAGGGACACATGGATGAGCAGGGGAGGGCTGGTGTGTGTGTGTGTGTGTGTGAGACATTGTGTGGGTGTGCATGTGGGCACACCCATGCTGGGGTGTGTGTCGGTGGGTGCAGAGGGGCGTGGCGTACACGTGATGGCACGTCAGCCTGTGTGTGGGCACGTGCCTGTCGGTGACAGTCACAGCTGAGCTCTCACAGGGGCAGGGCCCCGATCTAGGGGGTGACCTGCAGGGGGGGAGGCCCGCAGTTGGGCTGTATCCCCCGTGTGAACTGCCCAGAGTGAACTCCAGGCGCTCCGCAGCCAGCAGGCCACGTGCGTGTTGCTGCGTGTCCCACGATCGTGCCGTGGGACCACACACGGCAGCCTGTCACCGGCTCCCTGTGCACAGCTGCGTCTTCCTGGCGTGACTCCATCCCCGGTCTGCTGCCTCGGTCGTGGGCTCGCAGCCCAGTGGGGGTGCCCCACGTCCTGGGCTGTGTGTGGTCAGTGATGTCACAGCCAGCGGTGGCCCCTTGTGGGGTCGCAAGGTGAAGGCCCAGGTCCCAGCGCAGGTGTGAACACCTGTGCCCGGCCGCACCTCCTCTGGCTAAACGCCCTGGGGCTGCTGGCCTCCGGACACAGTGCGGGACTTTCTGCTGTTGTTTCTCTGTAAGGCCCTTGCCTAAATCCCCCCGACAGAACCAGAATGAGCCGGGACGCAGGGCCAGGGTTCCCTGGGGCGGAGGGCCCATCCCCGCACCGTGTCAGCTGGGCCTGTGTCGGCAGGAGAACGTGACCCTGGCCGACATCCTCTCCCTGCGGGACAGCGGCCTCGGCGAGCAGGAGGCCTGGGCCGTGTGCCTGGAGTGCAGCCTGTCCCTGCGCAGTGTGGCCCACACGGCGCTCTTCCAGACGCTCTGCGTCACGCCCGACACCCTGGCCTTCAACACCAGCGGCAGCGTGTGCTTCATGGAGCAACTCAGCGGTGAGGCCCCGGCCGGGCTCGGGGCTCCGCGGGCTCGGGCCCTGTTGGTGGGTGCTGGTCCCCCAACCCTGCCACTCAGCCCCCTCAAAGGACGGGGTGGGGGGCCGCTGGCCGTGCAGCGAGCAGCTCTGATGCCTCCTCAGGGAAGACGGTACCCCGTTCTTCCTCTGTGGACCCCCCTTCCCACACTTGCTGGGAGGGCGGCAGTTTCCGTTCCCTCAGGGACCAGGACAGAGAAGAGGCAGGAGGCAGAATCGAGCCCTGGAGAGTTTGGGGCTGGGGTCTGACCCCCCTCCTCCAGGCAGGCCTCACAGGCATCTGATCTCAGCATCTTCTTCCTTCCCCAGACGACCCTGAGGGGGCCTTTGTGCCCCCAGAGTTCGACGTGACTGGGAACACCTTTGAGGTGAGTGGCCGCAGGCGAGCCTTGGCAGGTGGGCGGGCAGCCAGCATGGGGTGAACTGGCAAAGGGCTGTGGTGGACTGCCTGTGGGCACCGCACCCTGTCACTCCCACGGACAGCGTGGGCTCCCGTGACAGTGCGGCGTGTGGATGCGTGGTTGCACAGTTGTGTGCGTGTGTCTTTTCTAAGTGTGAGTTTCCTATATTCAACCCGTTAAAAGCACCTGAAATCAGCAGTGGTGGCTTGTGGAAACTGTCGTGTCCCTGGGAACCAGCGGGTGGGTAGCGGCCACCCCAACTCACTCTGGAGGTCGCACACGGGCTGTGGCCACCAAGGCCTCTGGGAGGCCAGTGCCCAGCTGAGCGGACCCTGGACCCTCGTTTGAGTGGCACCTCATTGTGGGCTCATCTGCATCCCCCTGACGATGAGGGACGCTGAGCCTCTGCACGTGCCTGCCGGCCACCTGTAGGGTTTTCTTGGAAGGATGTTTATTCAGTTCCTCTGCCCACGTTTGATCAGATTGTTGTATTGCTGTTGAGTTGTGAGAGTTCCTCGCAGCTTTTGGATCTCAACCGCCCAGGAGATATAGGGTGCACGAGCATTCTCTGCCATCCGCAGGCTGCCTCTCCCTTTCCCTCCTTCTCCGCGCAGCTCTTCAGCTCGATGCGGCCCCACTGCCGGGTTTTTCTGGCGTTGCTTGTTACCGTTTTAGGTGCTCTTGTGAATGGGAGTGCCTCTTCTATTTCTCAGTCGTTTCACTGTCTGCTGACATTGTGTCCGGAAGTTTTACTGAGTTTGTCGATGAGTTCACAGGTTGGGGTGGCGGGCGTTCAGGATTTTCTGAATGTACAGCCGCTGGCCTTTCGCCGCGGGCACGTTGTCTGTGCTGCGTGTGAAGTGGACTCCACTCCTTCCAGTGCCCGTTTGTGGAGAGTTTCTGTCACGAAAGGATGTCGGATGCTCTCTGATGTTTTCCTGCATCTCCTGAGATAGCCGCGTGACTTTTATCTTCCTCACCTGACACGTCCCGCTGGTGGATTTGCGGGTGCGGCCAGCCGTGTGTCCTGGAACAAACCCCACTTGCCCACATAGGAGCTTTCTGATGCATGCTTGGATTTGGTGTGCTTTTTGCACGCCACGGCTGTAATTTATACACTTACAACCGTCAGGAACATTAGTCTTTTTTCGGTGTAGCAGCTCAGCCTGGCTCTGGTAGGGAGGTAGTAATGCGGGCCTCGTCAAATGAGCGTGGAAGTGCTCCTCCCTCTTCAGGTTTTTGGAAGAATTTAAGAAGGACTGGTATTAAGTCGTCTTTGAATAATTGACAGAATTCGCCAGGGAAGCCATCTGGCCCTGGGCTGCCCGCTGTTGGGGGGCTTTTGATCAGCGCCTCAGGCCCCTCAAGAGGGGGTCTGTCGGACAACCGGTGCCCTCGAGATTCGGTCTCGCCAGGCTGTCTGCAGGAATCTGGTTTTTCTGGGCTGCCCAGTTTGCTGTGTGTGTGTTCACAGTGTCGCCTGCAGCCCTTCATGTCTCTGCAGAATTAGTTGTACGTTTCTTCTTTCGTTTCTGATTTTAGTTATTTGTCCTCTGTTTTTCTAAGTTAGTCTAGATAAAGGGTCCACAGCCAGGACCCAGGTCTGTCTGCCTCCTGCCTGCCACCCAGGTGGCATCACCGCCACCAGGTGCCTCAGCCGCCACCGTGGCACTCTGTCAGCGGCAGATGCCACACTGGTCCGGGGGCTGCTCCCCGGTGACGTCCGATTCACCCTTCTCACCGATGCCCTCAGTATTTGTTTTGTGAGGTGTTGGCCTCCCCAAATCCTACAGTGGTAGTGCAGTCAGGATAAAATTCCAGTCATTTTCGGTTTGCTACTTGGATGGGAACAGGGGAAGTTGAATTTGTTTTTTTTTTTTAAACCTGTCAAATGTGAAAATAAACTGGAAGAAATAAACAGATGAAGGTTGACTTGTCCTCCCAACACACTCTGAAGCCACTGCAGCAGCCGAGTCTGGACAGAGGGGGGACACAGACAGGTGACAGGAGGCGGGGCTGGCGGGCTCCCAGCCAGGGGCTGGGGGTCGAGAGCAGCGCGGGGTTGGGGTCCCTTTCCAGATGCCACAGTGTTGAGCGCACAAATTTCAAATGGATTCAAGCTCTAGTTGCTCACAAACTTTAAAAATAGTAGAAGCAGAAGAAAGCTGTTTTTATCGTCACAGGGTGGGGAAAGGCATCCTGAAAAGCTCCTAAAAAAAATTAGTCCGATTTCCCAAATTAAACACTGAAATTTCTGAATGTCCAAATACACGTGACCAAAGTTAAAAGACAGGGATGGGCAGAGAGACCAGGGGCCGGCCCCGCTGCACCCAGAACCTGCGAACAGGCAAAGTCCGCAAATGGACATAAAGGAGAGATCACGACGGCGAGCAGGTGGCCAGTCCCGCCCATGACAACACGCACACGTAAGCAGCTCGAGACCACAAGGCACACACGTGCCCAGCAGCAGGTCTGCACCTGCCGGTCGGGCCAGAGGAGTGTATCAGCATCCATCCAGGTCATCGGGGATGGACCCAGACCTGGCGACCTGCTGCTGGGACAGGGCCCCTGGTGACGTGACGTGATGCAAACGGACTCCACCGAGGATCCACAGGCACACCGGTCATAACAGCAAATGCGGGGACACCCTGAGCGGGGAGCTCCAGCACGCAGGGGATGGACCCCATGGGCTCCGCCACTGAGACAGAACAATAGGTCCAGAGAGGGGGGTCTTGGGCAGGTGACCAGTGCAAACCAGACAGTCCTGACGTCCTGCAGATGGAGAGGTGGACCCGGATGGCCCTCTGCCAAGGCTGCCCAGGGAGAGAGCCGGCCACCGGGACCTTGCACACAGTCATGCTGGGCCTAGCCCCAGAGGGCCCATGGCCGTGGGCCAGAGTGGGCACCAAGGGTTGGGAGTGGAGGACTGAGCCAGGCAAGGGAGCACCGGGCAGGGCAGCGGGAGCCCAGCCCTTGGTCAGGGCCCAGGCCTCCACTGTGTGCAATGTGACCTGCCCTTCCGCAGCCACGCAGCCCAGGGCCCTCACCTGCGCCTCCCAGCCTGGCGTGTGGCCCCCAGCAGGTCTCTGAACCTCTCTGGGCTCGGCTCCTGCTGATAAAGTGGGAATATGGGGGTCCCACGTGCATGTTGTGGGGTGGCGCCCCTCTCCCACACGGCCTGTCCCGCGTGCTCAGCCTAAAGAGCCCACACTACCCGTGTACCCTAACTTTCAAAGTAAGAGACCCCATCTTTCCTCTGGCTCACACCTGGTTTTAAAGACTAGAGCGCAGAAAGAAATGCAAAGTCTCTGCCTTTGGAGACACAGCACCAGCAGGGCAGAGTGCCTAGGGGTCTGTGCCCAGGAGGGTCAGGGGCCCCTGGCCAGCGCAGCAGGGCCAGCGCAGCAGGGCCAGCGCAGCCCCCAGATCCTGGGCATGGCTCAGTGCCAGGACAGTCACCGCAGGGGGGCAGGCGTGGTCCCCAAACATGTGCTCCTGGCCTGGGGGCAGCGGCTGTGGGGGGCAGAAGCACACGCCTGTGGACTCAAGGACTCTCCGGTGCGGCAGGCACACATCTACTCCCTGGGGGCCACGCTGAAGGCCGCCCTCGAGTACGTGGCAGAGCCCGAGCGCAGGCTGAGCCGAGACCTAGAGGCACTGCTGGACCAGATGCAGGCGGAGGACCCCCGGGACCGGCCAGACCTCGAGGTAATTCACTGGCCGTGTCCACGCCCCCCCCGACCGCCGTCTCAGTCCAGGGCTGGGCCCCAACACCTTCCATGCGGCCAGACGCTTGGAGCCACGTGCACGCACGCTCACGCATGCACGCTCGCCCGCACACACTGCGCACACTCTGGGTCCTCCTCTGCCCCGCCCCCGTCGCTCGGGCTCCACCCCGGGATTTGGTGGCACCGCATGTTGTTTAAGGGATGACTTGGTTTTTTTTTTACACGTTTTGTGAAGAAGCGGTCTGGCTGGTGACTCTCACGGGCTCAGCAGCCCCCTGATTTTCTGTCATCCCAGACCCGCTGCTTTACGTAGGAGAAAGGCGTGGGTGGGCGTGGGCGGGCCCCTGAGTGACGCGCCCGTGTGTGCAGAGCATCATCGCGCTGTGCGAGGAGAAGATGCAGCTCGCGTCCTCCTGCCGCCTGTGCCGCAGCCTCTCGGCCATCGGGAGGAGGGTGCTCTCCATCGAGTCCTTCGGAGCATTCCAAGGTGAGCACGCCACACCCGTGCACATGCGTGCACCACACGCTCCCAGGCGTGCATCCCACACCCAGTCACGTGTGCACATGAATGTGCACACACCCGGATCGCACACGTTCACAGCAGTGTGCTCACATGCACATAGTCACACGTGTGTGCAAGCAGTACACATCTACTCGTACCGCACCCTCATCCACAAGCACCGCACGCCCACCACGCACACACCACACAGACGATGTGCAATCATGCAGGAGGCCCGCGCCCTGCAGAAGCTGCGCTGGCCGAGGTGAGGACCAAGGTCGTGTTGAGAAGCAGCCAAGCACGGGGCTGGGTGCCTGGCTGCGTCCCCTGAGTATCTCGGCCAGGGGACACGATGAGATCGTCTCTGCCGTGTCAGGTGGCACATCAGTTCCCCGCCGCACAGGCTGTCGCTGTGGCGTCTGGGTTTCCACGGCTCTCGTGGGATTCGGCTCAGATCTCGTTTTGAACAAACGCCAGCGTTTGCTCTGCTCTGCCGGTGCCTGCGGGGGAGGGGCACAGTGGGGTCCCGGGTGACAGCTGTTTGGATGCTGCAGCCCAGCCACCTTGTGCAGCTCCAGCAGAGCAGGGGGCAGAGGTCTGGGGGTCCACAGAGAGACAGCATGTGTGGAGGCTGCCACCAGGGCGGGTGCGGCTGCGGTGACATTTCATTGCTTCCTGTGGGGAATCTCACTGGAATCCTCGAAATAAAACTCGATGTGCTTTTTGGACAAGATAATTAGACGGGGCTCAGCTGGCCCTGCAGGGAGCTGGCCTGGCCCTGGGGACCAGGCTGCCTGTTAATTAGCCAAGATTATGTAATTAACGAGGCAGTGAGATGTCTCTGGGCCCGTGTGTGACTGGTGGGGGCGCGGGTCTTACAGGAGCCCCTTCAGAGGAGGCTCGTGGCCGAGGGTGACTGTCCTGGGCTGCACCCCTAGCCAGAGGCCGTGACCGGTCCTGCTTCTGTCCAGATGTCAGCGAGAGCACCTGGAGGGGGAGACCTACTCCGAGAAGCATGGGGCCCAAGAGGCAGCCCGGGGACCACAGCGCTGGCCCGGAGGCCCCCCTCGCCCCTCAGGCCCGGTCTCAGGCCCCCACCTGCGACCCCAGGGCTCTGCCCTCCAAGCCTCCACTGTCACCCCCCGTGAAAAACGGAGAGAGCCACAGCCAGGAGGCACTGGCCAGCTTCCTCCTGGACACCCAGCGCCCCTTGGAGAGGGGCCGCCTGAGGAAAATGCAGACGGTCCCCCGGCTCCTGCCCGAGGGCCCCGAGGCCAGCGCCCTCTGCCTGCCGCTGACCGGCCTGAAAAACCAGCTGCCTACCTCTGAATTCTTCCCGCCGGATGCCCGGAAGTCCTGTCCTGAGGGGAAAAATGGCCTTTCCAGCCTCAAGGCCCAGTCCAAGCCCAGGCTGCGGCCAGAACAGGACCCTGAACACCAACAGGAGGGGGCCCGCAGTGCGGGTCGCAGTGGGGGCAGGGTGGCCAGCATGCCGGGCCAGGGCCCGCCTGGCGCTGAGGATCCTGAAGATGCAGGCCGAGACCAGGGGGTGCTGGGGACCGATGAACAGATTCCAGAGGGAGCTGGGGAGCCAGGAGGTGCAGCCACGGATCAGGTGGGTGACTGTATTCCTCGTGGCCTGTGAGTGGGGAGGGTCCCCCAGGCTTGGTGCTGCCCCCTTGTCAACAGAGAGGGACAGGGGACTCTGTTAAAGCTCGTTCTGGGAGCTGGGGTCCCTGCAGGCCCGCGGAGTGGCCCTTTGTGGCCACAGACACCAGAGAGAGCCCGGCCGAACACGCTTTCCTGCTTGGCTCCGGACAAGCTGCTCCCTGAAGTTCTGTGTCCCCATGAGCTCCTGGGACAGAGCCTCCTGGGAGCCAGTGGCCCAAGCCCAGTGGCCCAGGGACAGCACCAGGCCCGGCACCATGGGTGGCACAGAAACCCTCCTCCCCACCAGGCTTTGCTGACCAGGGGCTGGAGGGCGGAGCCTGTGCTGTACGTTTCTGTTCGCACCTGAGGGTGATTTACGTGGAAAGTGTGGTAACCATAAGACAAAGTCCACCCTGGTGGCCACGGAGGCCCCATGCTGGGTGTGCCTCCTGCCACAGCTGCCCCACTGAACCCAGCGTCCTCTGACACGTTTCCAGTGGCCGTCAGCTGTCCGTGGGCGCTGCTGCCCCCACCTCCTATCTCTCGTGGATGATGCTGCCAGGCCACCGGGCAGCTCTGTTTTCCACGCGCCCACCCCAGGCACAGGGCCCCAATGCCGCGTCCTCCCGGCAAACACTGTTTTGCCATGGGGGCGTTGGTTCCCAGCAGGATCGTCGGGGCTGGGGGTCACGTGGGAGGCATCCCCCACGGTCTGAAGTGGTTCTTGCCTGTCCCTCCCCCAGGGCATCCCCCTGCAGGACCTCCTGTCCCAGCTGGGCCGGCCCTTCAAGGAGTACGAACTGTGGGCCCTGGCCCACGCCTGCCTTGGCGCTCTGCGCACCCACCGCCGGCACCCAGGTGACGCTCGCTGCGTGGTTCCTCATCCCGCCCTGTGGGCTGTGTGGATACGGTATCCACACCGAGGGCCAGGGGCCCCTGCAGGGCGTCTGCTCTGGACTCAGGATGGAGGGACCACTTGCCCAAACTGTGGGCCTTGAGGCCGGTGGCCCAGCTGGCCCCACTCTCTGAACAGGGAGACCTGTCCCAAGCAGGGGAAGTGGCTTGGGGGATGCTGGATGTCACACTGCTTTGTGGCCCCCAAGTTCGGCCCTGCGGAGCGCCGTGCTGCGCCCGCGGCCCATCTGCAGGGTCAGCACATCGTGAGGAGGGGTGACAGGACACATGCTGCCCTCTGGCCACTGTTGAGTCCTACGGTCCCAGGCCTTTGGGGTCCAGTCAGGCTGAGCCCCAGCCTCCTTCAGGACCCCTCCCGGGGACACAGCCTGGGGGCTGAGTCCTCTTCCTTCCTCTTCCTTCGGACATTTTCCATTTCCTGCTTCATGTGCCCAGCAGCCAGCTCTGGGCAGGAGCAGGGGTGTGTGGCTCAGGGTCCCTGTGTCCCCTCCCCCGGCCATCTGCCCAGTGCCTCTGGGGAGCGGAGGAGACCAAGCCAGTGCCCCCTTTGCTGCATCCAGCGAGGGACCCAGTGTCCTTGAGTCCCCGGGATGACCCAAGGGCCCTTGGGGTGACACGGGGGCCTTCTCCCTGACCACGTCCCTGCAGGCCCCCGGGGAGCAGGTCCCCGCAGCGAGCCTGCCACCCTGACCGTGCCTTCCTCTGCAGCCTGCCTGTGTCCGGACTCCGTGCTGGTGGCTGAGGACGGGGCTGTGCTCTTCCGGCCGCCCCCTGCCAACGGTGGGTCCACAGGCATGGGTGCACCCTGGGCTGTGTCCCTGCGTCAGCCGCCAAGTGCAAAGGGGAGCTCAGTGGGGTTCGGGGTTTTCTCTTTCGCAGGCACTTCCAACTCCTTCTTTCTGGCCCCGGAGGTTGCAGAGCAGAAGCTGGTGACTGAAAAGGTGCCTGACCCCTGTCCCCTCCTGTGGTCTCCTCCCCACCCCTCCCCACCGCACCCCTCCCGACCTCAGTGATGCCACCCCCTCTGTCCAGAGAGCCCGAGGGGAGGAAGGGACAGGCTCTGGCTCAGAGGGGTCCTGGTGGCCCCAGTGCAGCATGTGCATCCACACCCCAGCTCAGCCTGGCCTGGCAGCCTCCCCCGGCAGGTGCTTCCCTGTGCTTGTTTTTTTGTTTTTATTTTTAAGATTTAATTTACTTTTAGAGAGAGGGGAAGGGAGGGAGAGAAACATCAATGAGTGGTTGCCTCTCATGCACCTCCACCAGGGGCCTGTCCCACAACCCAGGCATGTGCCCTGACTGGGAATCAAACCGGTGACCCCTCAGTTTGCAGGCCAGCGCTCAATCCACTGAGCCTCACCAGCCAGGGCTGCACTTGTTAAATGGTACAACTTACAATCAAATGAAATATATTCAAAACCAAGGTGGAGCTCCCACTTTCAGGACGGTGGAGGAGACATCACTCCCCTGCCCCCCTCCCCCACAGCACACCCAGAGCCCCACCGGTTCCTAAAACAGGCAGAAGATGAGGGGGGCTGGAAAGCAGCGCCTGCCGCCTGCCGGGGTGGGCACGGCAGGGAGTGTCCTGTGTTCTCTTCACCTCACCACAGAAATGCAAAAGCCTCAGTGGGGACACCCACGAAATCACCAACAGGAGCCCAGCTCCCAGCCAGAGGAAGGGGCAGGCCAGAGGGGACCAGGCCCACTCTCCCAGCGCCCACCCCCCACCCCCACTGTCAGCGATGAGGCCACCTCCACCCCGGGGCGTGACTGCAGCAGCTGGGAGCTGGTGCTCCCCCACCCGCATGGTCCAGCAGTGAGGAGGAGCCCCCTTCTTGGGAGTCAGTGGGGAGCCCAGGCCTCTGCCCCCACTGGGCAATCACAAGGTGGTGCCCCCTCTTCCTGCCAGAGTGGTGTCAGAAAAAGCCAGCTAAACCAGTCAAATAAGATCCAGTTGTAACGTGAAAACGTCCAGACTTCTATCGAGGATCAGCCGCTGTACCAGGCACCAGGAGGGTCTCACGCCAAATGAAAATGGCACTCAGTAGCTGCCAACCTTCCCCTGGTTCACCACGAACACCGGGCTGAGGGACACCGCGGCACTGGCTGCCCAGGCAAGAAAAGGCATGCAGTCCCCACTGCGTTACCTGAGCTCCCACCTCAAAACCTGGATGAAGAGCAAAACGACCCAGAGCAAAGGCAGGAAACGAAGAAGATGAGAGCAGAAACCGGGACATGGACCAGACAGAAAGGACGCCAGTGAGAGGGTTAAAGAGCTGGTTCTTGGGAAGAAGCAAGGAAGGTACCGGGCTTCTAGCAAAGCCAGCAGAGCTGAGGCCACAGTGGCCGGCTCCAAGAGTGGCCACGGCACAAACCACACACCACCTCCATCACTCTGATGGACCGATTCTTCAAAAAACAAAACACTGCCACTCACCCACTGAAATAGCCCCATAATGACTAAGGAAATTGGTTTTTACTGTAAAACTTAGAATCCCTCGAGAGTTATAACAATCCCTTTACCCAGATGGTTTGACTGGAGAGTCCTTTCACGCACTGCACACTTCCTTCCAGAGAACGAGAGCACACAGCCCGCACACAGGAGGCGGATGTCACCCTGACACCAAACTGGACAGGGATGAGACAAAATCCTTCACACAGGCCAACATCCCTCCTGAATCCGAAGGCAGTGGTCCTCAGTAAAACCACACGAGCAGAACCCAACTGCGCACAAAACCAGCCACGCGCCGTCCGGAAGCGGGGCTGCCGGGATGCGGGGCTGGGCTGGCAGTGGACCGGGCCATGTCGGCTCACGTCTGCCCGGTGAGAGGAAAACCCAGGACCACGTTCATGGATGCAGGAGAAGCACTTGGCAAAATTCAGCTCCCTGATTTTGAAAAACTCAGAAAAGTAGAAATAGAAGAAACTTCCGCAATAAAAGAGCATCTACAAAATACCTGACAGCTACCCTCGTGCTTCATGCTCAGTGAGGGGCTGAGCGCCCATGCCCTGAGCCCGGGAACAGGCGGCCACCACGCCCCCGCTCGCCTGGCGCCACTCAGCAGTCACGCAGGAAGGGCAGGCAAAGGGTACCGGGGCCGGGGAGGAAGAAATAATGCCGTTTGCAGAGGACGATTTTCTACATAGAAAACTCCAAAGTATCCCAGGGAATCTACCAAAAAACTCTTAGAACTTAGGAGTGAGCTCTGAAAGGTCACAGGACGTAAGATAAACATTCAAAAGCAATGAACATGTGAGCACCAAACTGGATACATATTACATTTAATATCTCCCCAAAGAATGAGATACACAGATGTGAGGCTAACAAAGCAGGTACAGGACCTACTGTGAAAACTACAAAATGCTGATGAAAGAAACCAAGGAAAACCTTCGGGACCGAGGGCTGGGCAAAGAGACCTTAGACAAGACGCCAGACACAATCCATACCTTCACCCACAAAAAGAAAAGCAGATAAATCGACCGTCGTCAGAGTTCAAGGCTGACCACATCTTGTCACATCCACGAAAACCTCAGGGAATAGCTGCGTGGTGAGAAACTACGTGTTTCCCTCCGAGGCCGGGGACAGCCAGGGGTTCCCTTCCACAGCTGACCATCATGCAGGGAGTCCTGCCCAACGGAGAGAGTCAGGGGAAGGAAGTGAGGGCGTGCACGTTGAGAAGGAGGAAATAAATGGTCTTTGTCCACAGGTGACACGGTTGTCTCTAGACAGTCCCAGAGAATCAACGACGAAACTGGAACGAACACGCAGTTACAGCAAAGTCACATGGTGCGAGGTCAGCACGCAAAGGTCAGCCGCCTTCCCACACCCGCAATGAACAGTGGAGTCTAGGTTAAAACACAATCCCATTTGCATTAGCACCCCAAAAATCACTACGTGGAAACCTAACAAAATACCTACAAGGTCTGTATGAGAAAAACTGCAAAATTCTGATTTAAAAAAACAACAAAGATCTGACTCAGTGGAGACATGTTCCATGTTCACGGACAGGAAGACTCAACACGGTCAAGAGGTCAGTCCCTCCCGACTCGATCTGCGGGTTCTGTGCAATGTAACCAAAACCCCTGCACGTCGCCCTGCGGGCACTGACGGGCTGGTTCCTGGTTTGTGCGGAGAAGAGACGACAGACCTGGAACAGCCAGCTCAGTGTTGAGGGGGAGGAGCAGAGCCGGAGGGCGAGGCTGACCGGCTCCGAGACTCGCTTTGGAGCCACAGCAACCAGGGCAGTGTGGTCTCGGCAGCAGAGCGGGCAGATGGGTCGATGGAGCGAACCAGAGTCTGGAAATCAGTCCCCGTGAAAATGCGGTCAGTGGTGGTCTTCGACAAAGGGGCAGCGGCAGCGCAGAGGGCAGAGCCAGCCTCTGTGATGAGTGACGCCGGGACTGCTAGGCGTCCACGCGCAGAAGTAGCAACAGTCTTTGCACAGACCTTACACTCCCACAAAAACCAGCTCTAAATTGATCACAGTCGAACATGGAAAATGCAAAACTACAGAACTCCTAGAAGATTACGTAGGAGAAATCCAGGCGGTGAGCATGTCCCCGCATTGCTGCAGGCGTCGCCCCGACAGGAGAAATGACGTCAGCCTTCGTGAGAGCTGCTTCTCGGCGGGGGAGGGGCCAGAGCACCAAGAAGCCATTGGGGTGGGGGTGATGTTCGTGTCCCAAACCTGTAGGGAGCCCTTGAGAGTCAACAATGCGGAAACAGACAATCCAGTGAAAAGGGAGCAAGGGAGCAAGAGCTCCGAACAGACGCCTCACCGGAGAAGAAGCCACATGGCAAAAAAGCCGATGGAGATGCCCAGCTTCACGTGGCCGCCGGGAAGCATGAGCCACCACAGGGTGGTGTCATGGCCCCACTGTCAGAACAACATCCAGACCCTCGCAGCGCCGGACGCTGGGCACTGGACACCGGCGAGGATGCAGAGCGGCCAGACCTTCCCCCCGCGCTGCGGGGAATGCAGCCCCACTGAAGATAGTGGGCGGTCTCTCCGACACCGGGCAGGCCACGGCCACCCAAGCCAGAAGTTCCCTCCCACGCCTTTATGCTCGAGAAGCGTTCCCATAGCACCCTGCCTGTGCATGTCTGCAGCAGCTTCCTCTGTGACAACGCTGGCCTGGGGACAACCATGGGGGCAAGCGGGCACCCATGGCAGATGGTCACCCAGCGGCAGGAGGAGTGGAGGGGCTGTGACCGCCTGGACGGCGCCGTGAGAGGCCAGTCCCCGAAGGCTGCATGACAGTGTGACACATGGTGTCATGTGTGAAGTGACAGAATCCTGGAAATGGCCACCCAGGAGTAGCTGCCAGGGACCGAGGCGGGGGCAGGGGTGGTGACAGCATCCTGGTTGCGATTTTGTGCGGCATTTCCAAGATGTTACTATGGCGGGGGGCGGGGGGGGGCGGCGGCAGGTAACAGGCGGGTCCCTGCTGTTCCCCCAGCCATGTGCGTCCACAGTGGTCTCTGCATGAGGCTGGATTCCCCGAGAGGCTAATGAACAAACACTCAGTGAGTCATCTCCCGTTTCCCTGGGCCCTGAGCTGCAGGAGGTGGCAGTCCCGCATCCGGGCATTGTCTTGCCCCCGCCGTCCACCTGGGCCACTGGGGGCTGCTGACGTCAGGGCCTGACTGTCCTGTCGACACCGGATGAACGAAGTGACCGAGGAAGCTAATGCATTTAAACCTGCAAGGGAGCCCTGGGTTCAGATAGCCCGAAGCCTGAGGAACGTTCAAGTTCACCAGCTGCTCGGGTTCGGAGCTGCCCTCGGGCGTCCGCCTCATGGCCACCTTCCTCGTGGGGACGGACAGAAATACCAACTCCGTGTGTCAGAACCCCTGCTTGTCACCCCCCCGCGGGCTGCGCACACAGAACTGGGTGAAAACCCACCAAGATTCAGGGAGAATCAATCGCTCTGTGGAACTTAAAAAACGAGGACGATGCCTTTCGTTAATTTTAAACCGTTCTCCACACCCTTCCTGTTGGCCTGCAGTGGGGGCGTGGGTTCAGGTGCACAGTTCTGTGCTGCCTCGTCCAGTGTCGCAGTCTGGCCCCGCCCACGCTCAGACCATCCCCGCCGCCCCATAGCTGCCCTTTCCTGCCCCCTCCCGCCCTCCGGTCACCACCACACTGTTGCCTGTGAGATTCCGTTTCATGTCCCACAGGTGAGTGGGATCACGCGGTTCTGGGCTTTTCCTGCTGACTTATTTCACTTAGCGTGAAATCCTCCAGGTCCACCCACGTGGCGGCGAAGGGCAGCGCTTCGCCCTCCCTCACGGCTGAGTGGTGCGCCTGCCCCGCAGCTTCTCTGTCCGGTCCTCCATTGGGGGCCCCCGTGGATGATGCCACACTGAACGTCGGCATGCACGTCTCTGCGAACACACTGTGTGCCACACGCTTCCGTCAGTAAATACGGAACAACTCGTGTGTGCACGCATGTTCGTTCAGAGCACCTGTTGGCCCTGTCCAGGGGACTCGTGGCCTCAGACACCAAGCTGCCGGCTCACCCCGGGGGGTTTAGGGCCTGTGGGCACTCGTTCAACACGCACCTGGGGTACGGGGGGCTCCAGGCTCAGGGGAGGTGCCCGTGGGGTCCCAGGGGGGCGACTCTGTGGGGACCGGGACCCGTCTGCTGAGCATGGCCAACTTCTGCCCTCCAGGCCTCGGTATACTGTGTGGCCGCGGTGCTGTGGACAGCAGCCAAGTTCGGCGTCCCCCGGGACCACAAGCTGGCCCTGCCACGCAGGCTGAAGACCCTTCTGCTGGAAATGGCCAGACGCAGTGCCCAGGAGAGGCCGTCGGTGGCTGAGGCCAGCAAGGTAGCGGCCTGTGGCCGGGCCCAGTGGCCTGGGCAGTGCCCACAGGGAAAGGGAGCTGGACGTGGCTTCCATGAAAGGCTGGCCCTGGGCGGGCAGGGCATGGCTTTCATTCATGGCGGGCCCACTACCCCAGCACCCCCTGGAACAGCAGGTCAGCCCAGACCCTGCTGCGAGGCCCTGCCAGGGAGGAGCAGAGTCCCCCCACCTGACTTCCCCACACTCTTCTGTGTTATCCCGCCTCCTTGTCCTGTGTGGGCCAGGAGTGGGGGGACCCTCCTTCCAAATGACAGGTGCAGGGGGAGCCCCACTGTTGTTTCTCTGACCCGGAGCCATGGGACCTTCAGAAGGAGAAGCTGTGTGCGGACAGGGAAAGGAGATGGCTTTGGGGCTGCAGCCTGGG
>PVJI01007438.1:0-78374 GCA_004026765.1 Micronycteris hirsuta
GACTTCCTCTCAATTCGATTTTCTGTCAGATCTGGCTGTTTTCGGTTGGGTAAATTTCTGTTTTTTTCCTTCTTTGGTTGTGCGAGGAGGCATGGCACATTCACCTATGCCACCATCTTGCCGGAAGTCTTTTATGTATCCCACAAGAATTTTTAAAACATGCAATACCTGACTATTTAGGGGCACTGACCTATTTTCCCTTAGATTGACAAATTAAAAAATGACAACAGCTAAGAAGACAATAGCTATCCAGTGTGAATGCCCTGTCTTGAACCATAAATATATAGATCATATAATAGAGTTGAATGTTATTGGTCACGTTGCATAATAAGGTTGTATCTGATTGGCCAGAAATCTTTATATACAAGTATAAGGATCTGATTTTTTATAAAGTCACTTTGTAACAAAAAGGGTAGGTAAGTACTATTATTATTTTTTTTAATCAAGCAAAATTACATTGATACCTATTTCTTGTCAGATTGGCAATATACGAGGTCTGTCCAGAAAGTGTCCAGCCACACAATATAAAAATAGAGACAGTTATTGAAGAAGATACAAGATACAAGAAACATTGCACACAGGACAATGGCACCTCAGTGCACTTCCAAGTAGGCAGCTTGGGACCTTGCACAGTTCTCCCAGTCACCATTACCTGCCCTGTCATATTTTCCTGAATCTCATTGACAGACTGAAATCTCTTCCCTTTCAAAGGTGATTTTAGTTTTGGGAAAAGCCAGAAGCTTCGGGGTGCCAAATCTGGGCTGTAGGGGGGCTGAGTCACTTGGCTAATTTGATGTTTCTCCAGAAAACTCTGCAGGAGACGTGATGCATGAGTGGGCATGCTGTTGTGAAGAAGCTGCCAATCACCAGTTGCCCATAGCTGCAGCCTTCTGAATCATCCGAATAATTGCTGTGGAGGAATGTTCAAGCTTAACGCAAAATTTAATGCAGATTCATTGCTCTACTTGCTCAGTCATTTTGAATGTGATGGCCACACAGTACACATACTTACTCAACAGCATCTACTGCCCCCACTGACTAGTACAGTGAAGTCATCATTGTTCACACATGTGCATTCTAGTCCTCTCTCCTTGGCTGCCAGGTTATGTTGATGTCACACAAACCATTTTTGTTATATTAACAACGGCTGGACTGTTTCTGGACAGATCTCATTCATGCGTGTGTGTGTACATACATATATATACACATATATATTTGGTGTGCTGCAGAATTTTAGTAATTTATATGTACTATGAGATGAAAAAGGTTGAACATCACTGCATTAAAATATAGACTGGGAGGTAATATGACAAACTTGGAAGTTTTTCAAAGTTTTACTGTTAGGATAACAGGCTTCAGAGTCATCTTTTCTCAAAACAGTTCTATTGGTATGTCCTTTTTTAAATATAACTTTGCTAACATTGGCAGTGCCACATTTATAATAATTTGATACACTCGATTTATTAAGTGGCTTAAAGGGGGAAAACAAGAGGGATTATTAATGTACAGTTTACATTTTATAATTATCTTAACTATTTTCTGGCTTTTTGTCATGTAAGTTTCATTAATACTCTCATTGAAGCTAAACAGTTTCAAAATACTTTTATTGCTATTAGTGCCAAAACAAGAGGATAATTTTGTACCATAAAGCAGACATCTGGCTTAAATATTTTCATTTAAAAAATCTTCTTGGGCACAAAAAATTCAAGGTGAGATACAATTAGATTAGATATATTTGACTAGATACACGTTTTTTAAAAATGTATAATTTAGTACACTGTAATACTGAGACAACCCTATTTTTCCATCATCTCTATGGTAGAACAGATTTTATTTTTCTAGGTTATCAGACAAGAAAACAGAAGCAAATTATGTTAAATTATGTGCTTGGGATTATATATCCAGGGAATGTAAAACTCCATTCTTTCCTCTTAGTGCTTTTCAAAGAGAGTATGTTTAAAATCACTTCTCTCTCACTAACTACCTTGTAGTAAAAGGATTATCTTTATAAAGTTGCACTTATCTGCAGTCATATTTTAAAGAGAAAAACTTATTCACACTAATGTAAATTATACCTCCATTTGAAAATGTAAAGAACATAAAACAAGACTGGGGGAAAAATTCCTCTGTGAGAACTTCAGGCAAATAAGTGAGCACATTCAGAATAGGCTGTGGAACGACACTTTGGACAGAACAGTGTGAAACACTTTGCATCCTTTAAAAAAAGATGGGTACTGTTATGTTAAAAAAAATGTCTATCCGCTATCAACCCAGTGCACATTTGGTTTGAATAATTTCTACATCCTCAAACACAATCTCTCAGGAATTAATCCACTTAGGAAATTACTTCCTAGGACTTGTACTAAAAAATGAAAGGGACTTATCTATCACATTTGCTCTGAGGGGAAAATGGTGTGCTTCAGATAAAACATTACAGTGACCAAAATACCTCCATCTGTCAACTTTATATTCCTCTCATTTAGTTCACATCATGCACTTTGGCAAGATTCACGGGAGAAAAGCAGACAAGCCCCTATTTTTACCATTGTTGAAAGCATGCCAATTTGGCAAGGGGTGAGGCAATGGCACTCACACACACTAAGAGGATAAATTGGTCCAGTCTTTCTGGAAGGTAATTTGGCAATATATAGGATCTCGAAAATTAAATATGCATATCCTTTGGTCCAGAAATTCAACTTCTGGGAATTTATCCAGTAAACGAATTGGACAAATATGTGTAAATATACATAAAGGACCTCCATGAAGCATGGTTTACAATAAGGAGGAGTTGGAAACCACCTAAATCTTTTATTGCTGGTGGACTGATTAAATGCATTATGGTTTATCTATTTTTTTTTTTTTTACAATTTAATCAGTCAACTTTTATTTCTCAAAATGAGTCATTGCCCTGTAAGTTCGTCAGAGCCTGAGTTCCAAAAATGAAAAGAACTAGGGTTAGCTATGGATTTTCTAAGTGATCTTCCCCAGCTACCCCTATCCTCAAACATCTTAGATCATCTGTTTACCTTTTTAAAAATATTATTTTTCAATTACATGAAACAGCTTGGAAGGTAGGCTGGAAACTCTCAGGAAGGGGTGGACACTTCAGTTCATAGGCAGAATGTCTTTTTCTTTGGGGAAACCTCCATTCTTAGAACTTTCAATCAATTGGATCAGGTGCACTCAGATTCTAAAGGATAATGCATTGTACTTTCCTTGATGTCAACCGACTGCAGGTGTTTAGGACATTTACAACATACCTTCTTCATAGAAACACCTAGAGTTGATTGAATGAGTAGGTACTGGATAGCCCAGTCAAGTTGACAAATAAAAATGGCCAGTGCACCAGTTAAGTGTCACTGAGTATCTGGTAAGTATCTGATTTTAGATTTGTGGTCTGAGCCTCTGAGAGATAATGACTCTTGTCCTAGAAAACAGGCTGCGGTTTTGTATGTTTGTTTGTTTTGTTTTGTTTTGTTTTGTTTATACCATGTTTCTCAGAGAGAAGATGTCTGCAGTCCAACTATCTGTCTGCTTCAGTTCCCAAGATCTTAAAAATGTGGGAGAGACAGAACCGAAAAGGTATGGTTTGCCTTGGAGATGCATAAATATGAAAACAAGTGGACTGAGGTCTCAGGGGTGCCGTGTGGAACCCAGGTAGGGCGGAGGACGAGGCGGCATGCCTCATGAAAAGATGAGAGACTTTGGAATCAGACACACCTGGCTTTAAATTAAACCTCTACTATTTTGGAAGTGCTGAGACCTTAAGAAAAGTCTTAGTTTTAACAAATTCCCTTTTTTGAGGTATAATTTATATATAGTATAATGCACCTATTTATGTGTATATGTCAATGAGTATTAACAAATTTATACACCTGTGTAATCATACACATAATCAAGATACAGAACAAGTTCCTTGGCCCCTTCCTAGGCAGCTCCCTCGACACACCAGCCCCCACACATACGGCAACCACTGGCCTGCTTTCTGTCACTGCGCATTACTTTAATTTTTAACAAATACTCATTGAGCAACTATGTGTCAGGCCTAGTTCTGGGTGCTGGGATATAGTAGTGAATAAGATAAAAATAGCTGCTATTATGCAGAGAGAAATAGAAAGCAAGCAAAATAAATGAGGAAATATGTGGTGTGTCACATGGTGATAACTGGACAAAATCAGGGGAAGTGATTGGGAGTGCTGGAGTGGGGGTGGGGCACATGTTGCCTTTTGCAAGAGGGTAGTCAGAGATCACATTACTGGTAAAGTGATGTTTGGGCAAAGATCTGATGGAAGTGAGGGCGTGAACAATATGGACAGTAGGATAAGAATGTTCCAGATAGAAAGAACCTCAAGTGCAATGACTGGTGGTGGGAGTTGTTGAGAATCCAATGTGGTTGGAGTAAAGGGATAATATGAAAACAGGTAAGAGAAGAGGCCCAGGTAAGATAAGGCCTTATAGCCCCTGTGAAAATGTTGACTTTTAATCTTAGTATAACAAGGAGTCATTGCAGAACTTTGAGGAGAGGCGTGACGTCACTTGACATGTTTATTGAAAGGACCAGTCTGCCTGCTATGTTGGGAATTGACTGCAGGGGCCAAGTTCAGAATTAAAGTAAAGTGCCTACATAGTGAATTTTCAATACATTTTAGCTATTTGGAGGTTATTGATTTCTTAGTTCAAATGAGGCTATGACCTCTTTTTGTTTCATTTGTTTCTGTATAGTATAAACATAGGTTTATTTATTTACTTAAATATTTGGGGGGCATGGTTATACTAGACACTGGGGTTAAAAATGGAGTTAAAAAATATAAGACTGGCCCTGGCTTGTGTGGCTCAGTGGACTGAGTGCGGGCCTGAGAACCAAAGGGTTGCTGGTTCAATTCCCAGTCAGGGCACATGCCTGGGTTGCAGGCCAGGTCCCCATCAGGGTGTGTGTGAGAGAGGCAGCCACACATTGAAGTTTCTCTCCCTCTCTTTCTCCCTCCCATACCTTCTCTCTAAAGATAAATAAACAAATAAATAAAAATATAAGAGTGTTGCAAATTCATAGAAACAGAGAGTAAAATGGTACTAGGAATGGGGGAAAGAGGAAAATAGAAAGTTTTTGTTTAGTGGGTAGAGTTTCAGTTTTGCAAGAAGAAAAAGTTCTGGGAATCTGTTGCACAACAATGTAAATATACTTTGCTGAACTGGACACTTAAAAATAGTGAAGATATTAAATATTATGTTAGTGTTTTTTACCATAATTAAACAATATTCATAGCAAATTTTTTTAAAAATGTGACTATTGTTAGAGGAAATAAATTAACAAGGAAAATATCAGGTAGAAATAAGTACTTATGATAAAAAATAATGATGATGTGCTATAACTGAAGGGCTACTTTAACTTAATAGTTAATACCAGTAAAAGACGTGCAACCCTACTTATAGAGAGACACGTGTAGGTGTTTGCTGCCCGATGGGACCCTACGCACTTAGAGGCGACATCGCAAACAATATGGAAAAGCCTTACTTCTTTTATCCCTAGGGTGTGTGGTCAACTCTGTAGTCTAGAAATAATGCCATTTCTTGCTCTACTAAAAACAGATGTATGTACACATACGTATGCATGTAACACACACATACCATACATGTTTACATACACTGTGTGTACATGCATGTGTACATGCCTCATTAAAGGAGAGATGTCTGGTTGCTCATCCAGCATCCAGGTAATGGGAAGTAATTTGGAGTGACCTTCATTGTTGTATTTTTCTGTATTGTTTATATTATTTAAATAATAAGAATGCAACAATTTCCCTAAAAGAATAAAGCTATTGTAAAAACTAAAATTCGACAATTTTAATTTTTACTTTATAAAAATTAAATAAATTTTATTTTTTTAATTTGAAGGTTCTGCTGTATGAGTTGATACATGGGAAGTACTTAGAATACATCTAGAACACAGTCAGTGCTAAATAAGCCTGGATGTTATTTTACTTATGACTACGTGGTAGGCTCCGATCTAAGTATTTTATATGTATTTTCTCCCTTAATCCTTACAGGTACTACAGCTACTCAGACAAAGACAAGTTATGCCAAAGATCACACAGTTGAGTAAGGAAACCATATTTTACAGACAAAAGTCTTTTAACACCTTTAACATAGATGGCTATTCAAAAAACCTTGGCCCTGTACTTGTATATAAAGATGCATTGCTAAGGATATTCCCAACTGATACTACAAATATGTAACTGCTTTATATGACTCAAAGAATTACTTATAAATTCAATATGGTTTGTAGAAGTATCACTTTAAAGTAAGTGGGTTAAATACACTCTAAGACATACATAATTTATACAATAAACTAAAATTTGTACTTCAGACTCAATAGCAAAATTATTAATAATAATACCAGTTTAAAAAAATAATAGTACCAGTTTGCCCTTGAATAACAATTGATACTTTACAAAGCACATGCATATACATTGCCTGATCCTGAGCCCAAAGCACTGAGTGAAGTCATAAGGCTGGGCAGACATTGACAGCCCTCCCTGCTTACCGCCGAGGAAGCAGAATCATACACGCTTCACTCAGTGCTTTGAGCAGTGCTCAGTGCTCAGAATACTGGACATTCAGTGAGAATGTCTTTGGCCACAAGTAGCAAAAGCCCTGCTCTAACTGGTTTAAATGATACAGAAAATCATTGGCTCACTTACGTGGGTGCCCGGTGATCTTCAGGGTTGACACAACTTAGCTGCACTGACTCTATTTCTCTGTTACTCTCTTGTTTCTGTCCTTCACTGAGTGTAGGCTTCACTCCAGTCTGATGCAGTTCTGCGCCTCAAAGAATGACAGAGGAAAAGACCATTTCTTTCTGTAGCTTTATCTTGAAAACCAGAAAACTGTCCTCAGAAGTCCATAGCAAACTTGTACTCACTTACCACTGTGCACTGGCCCAGATTAAGTCATATGCCGCCTCCTAAATCGATTACTGGCAAGGGGCATGGAATTACCCTTAAATGAATCTAGAGGATTACGGTGGCACTGACCGTTCCGAACAGATGGGCCCAGATTGAGGCAGTGCCTTCCGCCTCTGCCCTGATCATCAAAGCCCCAAAGAACCACCAAGACACAGAACCGGCAAAGAAAACAATGAGCTCATTGGAAGTACCACTTTCGATGATACTGTCAACCTGGCCCAACAGAGGTGGCGGTGGTCTTTAGCTAGAGAACTCGCTGGACCCATAAAGAGAGCCTGGGGACAGCCCGATCTGTGGGCTGCTATGCTGAGGGCCACCACCCTCATGACATCATAGATGACGCCAGTAATGGGGCAGTGGGATGCCCAGGTAGGTAAGAACTACAGAGGAAAATACTGCAATTAAAGATCACTTGACAATAAAAAAAAAAAAAAAACAACTTAATATTTTGCACCATTTGCTCTGCATTTTTAAAGAAAAAAAAAAAAAGATTGCAGTTATAGTCGAAGACCCGAGTATCTCTCCCAGATCCCATTCTCCATTTTCCCTGTCCTGAATATGGACACAGTCCATAGTCCTGAATATGGTGTCCATTTTCATGTGATATATATATACTTGACCTAAATGGTAACCTGAATATATCTTCCTGTAATGGCACATTCAGCTCAACATTGTTCTTGGTGATATCTATGTTGATATTCGTAGCTTTAGTTCACACACCCTCATTGCGACACAGCCCATTATTCAAATATACCCCAATGCATGATCTACTTTTGTTTTTCTTCACTGTTTGACTACTCCAAACAAAGTTTTTGTGGTCATTCTAGTAGAAATCTCATGGTACACATGCAGAAGAGTTTGTCTGGTGGCACGTACCTTGGTACGGAATTACTGCCTGTGTTCATCTTCAGCCTTAATAGATAGATTGCTGCTCATCTGATGCCTGTGAAATAAAATTATATTGCTGGTTTCAGAAACATAATAATTTTTTTCTCATATATTTCCTATGTGTTTCCCACTTTCCAGTTTTGTAAAGTTATCCTATGTTCTATATTGAAAAATTTCCTTTATCATAGAAAATTGTAGTTGCTATTATGAGTCTCTTCATCTTCATATATGTTAAGTAGGCTGTCTTGTCCTTTGAAATATATTTTATTATTTGTTAGACATAGAACAATGATAATGAGAGAAAAGAATGAACATACATATACAGACACTTGTTGAGATATGGTAATTTTTTCTTGATAATTTTTAGCTCACTTGCCTAAGTATATAATGTGGTCTGAATTTTTGCATTTTGTATGGGGAATGGAATGTATCCTTCTTTCTACGTCCTGGAAACATTTTAAGATCAGAAGATTTAAGAACAGCGTTCATAACCAATTAGTTTAATTAGTATTTGGCAACCCTGTCTACAGAGTCCGTGGACTTGCACCTGCAGTTTAGAGATGACACTACTTGATGATGCCCCTTCAGCATCTTGAAGCGACACTCTATTTTTATACTGTGTCTACCTCAGAGACTCGGCTGCACTTGGATACGCTCACTGCAACCTCCCCAAAGAGTTTCTGTGTTTGTAGGAAGAAGTCGGTCACATCAGTAAATCAAAATTTATACCCTATAGACCTAGGAAATAGAAAGTCAACATAATAAACAAACATGAGATCATATTTCTATTTTGGTTGAGGACAAAGGGAACATTTAATCCTGAGCAGAGTGGGGGCGGGAGGGAATACAATGCACTCTGATTGAGACTGTACTGTTTTCTCTTGCAGTTTGCTTTGCAAAATCCAGATGGAAGAGGAATAAACATTTATTTCTCTTACCTTTCCATACTTGCCTTTTAAGTATCTCAGTTTCAAAAGAAACACCCAGCCTGCAATGGTGTTTTCTTCACTCAAAGGTTGTGGTGTAAGTGACGATGTGCATGAGAGGGTGGACATGCAGGGTGGGCTTCCTGGGCACAGAGACATATTCAAGATAAAAATGATGATACAAATAATAATTTCCAAGACTTAAGACAGATGCATCTGACGGGGTGGTTATTTATGTGGGTTGTGGGCTCTCAGACAGCTGAGCCACACGACTTGTCCTTTCATTTATTGATTAAGCTGTTTAGAAATCTAACAAACTGTTTTTGAGTTTTTCAAACAGCTCCTTTTATTGCTTCCTCTAGAGTCTTTAGATGACAGTTAGATTTTTCTGGCATGCACAGTAAAGGTCAACTTTTGGTAATGCTCCATTAAAACCTGACTATAAAAACTTTCATATGAAAGAGGTAATACAGAAGATTTTAGTTTTCTTCTAACACATACTTTTTATTATTGAAGGTTTGTTCCTAAGACCTGAAAACGTTTTGGAAGTGGTTAGATATTCTATCATTTTTGCAAAGTAAAATTCCCTTAATTGCCTTGAATTAAAATAATTTGTTAATTAAGCACATTCTTGAAGTCAAAAACACTTTCTTCTCTTGAAAAATGGTGCCCTCCCCCTGCCCCCGCCCCGCCTCCCCCCAGCCTTCCTGAAATTGCTCTAGTTCACAACCAGCACTTCCTGCTGTCAAGTTCTTGGTCCTCCATTTTAACACTGACCTCCATGCATTCACAGACAAATTTGAACTTCTGCCTCCACACCAAGCTCAGTCATTATCACCTCAAATATTACAAACCGCCATGTTCCTTAAGTGGCACTTCTGCCTCACCCTCTCCTGGCTACTATAACCATTGCAACTGCAAGATCAGTGACCTTAACGTGGGAGAGTCAGTATGTTCCAGGTGAGAGAAGTGTATCCTGGGCACATGATTCATTTCTAATGTGATGACTTCATTTCTATTATCCCAGAGGAATGCAGCAGGCATATTGACATTTCTCCACTGGCACCACGGAAACAGTGTGTAGCTGTATTAACACGCCCCAGCTAAATTCTGATAGGGTCCTGAGAAACTTATCAGGTAGACGGAGGAACTTATCAAGTTCTTGTAGACTGATGCAGATACACACAATCCTTATAAAACAAGTTGGCTTTAACTAGGGAAAAGTTAAACCAGGGCTTAAAAAGTTTAAAAGGGCTTAACTAGTTTTTTCTTTTATCCACCTTAACCTGAACTTCAGTAGACACAGGTCAACTAGGTAGCAATCTAGCTCTCCTGGAACAAGTTCCTAATCTTACTTAAAATTGGGTGAATTAAGAAAGGAGCCAATTTTTTAATGTGTCTTCTATAGACATTTTTTAAAAAGGCACTTACTTTTCAGAGGGGTCGTATGTAATTTACCCTTATTCTAATCCTTTCAAATCTCTTCGTTAGCTTGCAGGCATTATAATACCGACTGTAATTTACAATGAGATGCTGTGAGAAAAGCATCTAGAACTTTAGCCATAGCCTTGCTGACTCAGACCTCTGTCACGCTCCTGCTGGGATTTGGAGAGATTTGCTCAGAATCTTCCATTCGTCTAATTAGTCTTTTGGAAGAAATAAACATGAAAGGAAGGGAGGGCAGGAAATAGATGCTTCCTATGGCTGGTTAGACCGCAGGATGTAGTTTACCTACTAAAGAATTAGTGACAATTCAGTAATAAAGCAGAAGCATTGAGCTCTGTGAATTGAGAGGTTCTATCTTCATTTAGATCGTCACCGTTCAGCTACTTCTATTTTCCTGTCCTTAACTAAAGTAGAATGAGGAAAGGAAATGTAAACTTGGGTCATCTTCCCAAATGGCAACAGAAAAGTTTTCCTAATCAGGGACCCACAAAAGGACAAAACATACTTGCATGTATAAAGGACTTGATAGATGAAGTGTGAGAAATTTCTCCCTTGTCACCTGATCCCAGCTGAAAAATCACTGGCTGCGTTGCTGACTGAACAAAACAGAGGATAACAGCCTCTGGCTGAAGATTTTATAATTGAAACTGAGACAGAGTGGGCCATGTGCGTGTTTAGAACAGTGATTGCATTGTGAATTACAACAGAAGTCCCACTTGTCACACAAATGTTTAAGACCATAGAAAGGCATCTGATTTGGGACAGGGATGACAAAATAGATCTTTTGGTTTTCCCCACTTTGCCCTGAATACAAAGGGACTGATGACTGCTTTGTTCTGGGAAAAAGTCTTGCATTCCTGATTTAGGACCTACCCAATCATTAACAGAGAAAGAAAATTCCCGTCTGGAGTCACTCCTACTACTTTTTGAAAGAAGTAACCTTTAGTCCTCCTCACCCAAAGGGGAAAGAAAGTACTGTAAATGATATCGCACCAGATTTTATGCTGTTTGCTAATCATCTCTTTTCCTCATTTATCTTCAGTGACTGCCTCAATGTTAAACAATTGTAGCAAACAGTATTAAGTGACATGGATTGAATTTGACAATATCTGTCAACATTTGAAATGCTTCTACCCTTTGAACCAGGAATTACATTTTTAAGAATTATGTAACAGATAAACTGACAGATGTAGAAAATAACATATTTATAAAGATGACTTTGGCAGCATTGTTATGTTCGGAGTGAAAACAATCTAAAAGTCTACAGACAACTGATGAAATAAATTACTGTACATTTGCACAAGTGAATGGGATGGAAGTTCAAAGTCCAGCTCCAGTCCTTTTCATGAACCCTGGCCCTCTGGAGTTTTTATCTTTCACTGATCTACTTAGGGAGCTGCTATGTAAAGCAATTACAAATAGGCTGTAAGGTATTGAAGAGTTGGGTGCTTTCCCTTCAGTTCTTATTAGAAGTAATACAAAATTATTTACACAGGCGGGAGGCAGAAAGGAATCCTGACTGACTCTGGACCATCTCTAAGCAGCTCAGTGGTCATCTTAACAACTGGGTTTCTAGATTTACAGGATGCACTAAGGCCTCTTGGGTGTATTCAACCTACCAGATCAAGGGGTGTCCCACATCACCCTTCTAGGGCTAGAAGTTTACAACCATTTGATCACAATGCATAAAAATGGTAAAAGTGAGTATTTTCACCCCTCTTTTGTGAGTTCTTTAACCACAGGGTCTAAGGAACTCCTGGACATAACAAAGATGGAAGAACAGCATTTAGCCCTGCTGCGGACAGGCTGAAAAAGGGAAATCCACCATGTGGTGTAAGGTCACAAGGTGTCATAATACATTGTGGGACAAAGGTGTCATTGTACAATGGCCAACCAGTATGGAAGAAAGCAACATAAATGCTTTTTATACCCACCATTCTTTTATTCTTTATGTCAACGTACTGTGCACTTACTTGCTTTCCCCACTACACTGTGAACTTGGGTTCAAGGCCGTCATTTGTCTATCTTCAGTACCAAGCACAGTCCCTCAAGGTAACGGGCACTTCAGTGTTCAAACCGAAATCAAAACCAATAGTTTGAAAACAAGAAAACAAATGCTTAAGACAGTAGCTTTTAACATTTTCTGTTGAATACCAGGGATCCCTTCCCTAGAAGAAATGCACATATCTATGTACAAAAACATTTCAACATAATTTCAGGGCAGTCTCAGACATCTACTCTCTCTGCCTTTCAGAGACGGGCAGAGCACAATTGTAAATTCTGTAAAGGAAGAAAACAAACCATTATCCATTCTGTAAGAGCCTCTGGTTTTATTACGGTCATACAGGACTGTTAGTCTCCCATCCTCTTATCAGATTACTCATAAGAAGACTGATAATAACCTCCAGATAAGCAGTCACTGATTAGACAAGGAGTAAAGGGATGCTTCACCTAGAAATGCTTGAACTGCACCCCTGCAGGAGGAGGGAGCTGCACCCATCTAAATGCCATTTCTAAGATCTGGCATATGAATGTTTATTTCACCGGAGTGATGTTTTTCTGATGATTATGTATCTGTTGCATCTTAAATTTTGGAGACCTAAAATCTGATCTAGTACGAGTATCTACTCAAAGGAGGAACCCCCTTTATAACACTCCTGGCAACCACAGGCTTTGTTGGGATACTCCTTAGCAGTAACAGAATGTATTTGTAGTTGGCAATAATTGTAAGAAACTGCTTCCTCACACTGAACTAAATCCTCCTTAGATTTTCCATTTCTCTAAGCTTTGGCTTCTCCTACAATGAAGAATCATCCTATTCTTTCTCTCATATCATTCAGGAATTTGAAAAGAGCTTCACTTACAGTTCTGAATTTTTATCTCCAGATGGAACTTCTCTAATTCTCTCATGTATTTCTCTTGAGAAGTTCAAGGCCATCACCTTTCTGTTCTTACTCATCCAAACACTGTAATACTTGGTCATTGTCTGCTTAAAATGTGACACCTAAAATATGATATTCTAGCTGTGGTTGATCTTACCTCATTGGAGTCCAGGGGCATTATTCTTTTGATCTGGATACATCTTTCCATCAATACATGCTTATTTATACTGCTTTTAGAGAGAGGAAGAGGGAGGGAAGAAGGGAGAGACAGAAAGAGAGAAAGAGAAATATTGATTTGGTGTTCCATTTATTTATGCATTCATTGGTTGATTCTTGTATGTGCCCTGACCAGGAATTTAACCTGCAACCTTGGTGTATCCAGGCAAGGCTCTAACCAACTGAGCTAACCGGCCAGGGCTCAACACACTTTTTTTTTTTTTTTAAGATTTTATTTATTTCTAGAGAGAGGGGAAGGGAGAAAGGGAGGGAGAGAAACATCAGTGTGTTGTTGCCTCTCTCGTGCCCCCAACTGGAGACCTGGCCCACAGCCCAGGCAGGGAATCAGACCGGCGACCCTTTGGTTCGCAGGCTGGCACTCAGTTCACTAAACCACACTAGCCAGGGTTCAGTAGTCTTACAAAGCTTTTGTTCTTTCCTCCCGCTGCCCTCCCAGGTGTGCTGTACAGTGGGCTTACATTGAAATTCGGTCAAATAAAACTGTCAGGTCTTATTTTCTGAGTACCAGTGTCAAGTCAGGTTTTCCTCCTAGCACTGAAATAATTTTCAATCTTAATCATATTTAACCATTCTTGCTTTGTTGTCTGCAAATTTGACAATACCTTCTACAGAATTTGTGGTGTCTTCACCCAAAGGACTAGAAATTTCCCTCATTTTAATGTGAATCATTATCAACTCTCCTAGTTTGCTTCAATAGCTAGGAATCCACTTGGCTAATGATTATCAAGTCATATCCTCAATTTAGCCCAAAGATGTCAAGAGAGACATCAACTACCTTTTGGGATTCAGTGGGCATTGTTCCTCTGAGCCGGTCTAAGCCATGCAGTTTCTCTGATGACAAATGCTAGAGGTAGCTCAGCGTGGCAGAGTTTTGAGGTGAGCCTGCAGGCACTATGAAATGAGCACCTATACTGGGTGTCAGCTCCTGTGAGCAGGAATGAGAGATCCTGGGTCATATTCACCTCTTCCCTCTTCTTGTCTGTGCAGTAAGGACCAGGTGCATTGGATCGGCATTTTATCAGGAGAGGAAACTACAAGGCAAGTGCAACCCAATAAAAACTCACGGGAGAATTACTCACTGGAGAAGGGTCGGTGAGTGCTTGTGTTCCTGACTCCAATTTTTCAAAAAAAATTTTAGTTTCCATTTATGATATTATTGTGGGTATGCCGGGACAGACAACATTGATCTAGTATTTAGATTTTATGGAACACCTTTACCCTTGTCTTGACACAATGGGTACTAGATAATCACTGTTTTCAGTGGAAATTCCTTCATTAAAGATGATTAAAGAAGATCGACTTTGGATGTTGACTGTTTTTTTTTTTTTTTTTATAAATATATATTTTATTTATTTATTTTTAGAGAGAGGAGAAGGGAGGGAGAAAGAGAGGGAGAGAAACAGCAATGTATGGTTGCCTCTCACATGGCCCTCATTGGGGACCTGGCCCACAACCCAGGCATGTGCCCTGACTGGGAATTGAACCGGGACCTTCTGGTTCCCAGCCCGCGCTCAATCCACTGAGCTACACCAGCAGGGCGGATGTTGACTGTTTTAAAGAAAACGGAAGCATGTATATCTTTTTTGCTTTTATTCTCACCAAATATTCGTAAGAGAAAGCGTATCCTTTTCGAGGGGCTATTTGGGTTCAGATGGGAGACACATAACTGGAATAATGTATGGAGGGGAGAGAAGACTCGGTCACCACATCTAGTCAAATGAAATACGGTTTCTCTCTTAACACTCTGGGATTCTGTTACCTGTACTGAAACCCAGTTTGGGGGGTTAGTATTTTAATTCAATTTCTTTAGGGTAAGGGAAATTCTTGTGCATGACAAAAATTTTTTTAAAAATGAAAAGTGGTCACAAAGCAGTTGATGCCTTGAGGAGGCAGGGTTGTTATACACCTTAATTTATATGCAAAGGCTAAAGGCCAAATGGGAACGCAGAAAGTGAAGTCAATGACAACAAACTCGCACCTATCAACAACTGAACCTAAAATAAAGAAAAACAATGACAACAAAAACTAAGTAAACAACTAGAACAGGAACAGAATCGGAGAAATGGACATCACATGGAGGGATTTCAGTGGGGAGGCGGAGGGAAGGAATGGCGGGGAAGGTACAGGGAATAAGAAGCATAATGGGTAGGCACAAAATAGATGGGGAGAGGTTAGGAATGGTATAGGAAATAGAGAATGCAAACAACTTATGTGTACAACCCATGGGCATGAACTAAGGTGGGGGGATGCTGGAGGGTTGAGGGGTGCAGGGCAGAGGGGGGATAAAGGGGGAAAAATTGGGAAAACTGTATAGCATAATCAATAAAAATATACTTAAAGTTAAGTCATTCCCTAGTAGTTAAGGCAAGTACAAAATCAGACCCATTTTTAAAGAGTGATTTTCTCTCTTTTGGCCTCTAACACGATGCAGTTTGTCAAGTCTAAAGAGCTACAGAGAGTCCACCTCTCATCACCTTATTTTAGGAAGGTAAGATTCCGGTATGAACACCTCAGGTGATGACTGTTCAAGATAATGTTCAGTTATTCAGGTAACAAGCAATGTTTGTATTAGAGGAAAAAATCTGTATCAGGTGGCATAACATCTGTATTAGGTGGTATATTTCTTCACTGTAGCATCTTAAAATTTAACTTTTAGAAATCAAGCCTACTATATATTAACCTAAAATATTTAAGAACTTGCCCTTAGCACCATAATGATGCCTACGTAACCTGCAACAGTCCCAAATTTCCTGAATCAATAACCGGGGGAGACTTTATTGTGTGGCTTGGTCCGTAACTCCAAACTGTAGGTCGTCCAGTTACAATTTTTATAGTGACCCACCACTCAGAGTGCCTCGCTGACACTCTGTGTTCTCATCTGGAAAAAAAGAGCAAGCAGGTGGATGGTCACATTCAAATAGGCTTTACAAAGCAAGTCCTTAGTTTTAAAATATGCTAGAGAATATTTTCCTTGTATTTGATTTTGTTGCTGTTCTATGGTAAAATTTGAATATTGAATATGAACCTGAAAAAGAACACCATAGCACTTTATTTCTCTTATGTACTTCAGGGTTTGAACATATATTTTTTTCTTTTACTGATTCTACAGAGAGGGGACAGGAGAGAGAAATAGAAGAAAAGAATCATCAATGTGAGAGAGAAACATTGATTGGTTGCCTCTTGCGTGTGCCCTGACCAGGAATCAAACCTGCAACTTTTTGGTTTGTGGGATGATGTCCAACCGAGCTGCGTGGGCCACATTGATGTATAAAAGAAATGTTAAAACACTAACTGGAAAGAATACATGCACCCCTATGTTCATTGCAGTGTTACCCACAATAGCCAAGATCTGGAAACAGCTAAAGTGCCCATCAGCAGATTAGTGGATAAAAAAAAGCTGTGGTACATTTACACAATGGAATACTACTCAGTCATAAAAACGGAAACCTTACCTTTTCTGACAGCATGGATGGAGCCAGAGAACATTATGCTAAGTGAAATAAGCCAGTCAGAGAAAGACAAGTACCATATGGTCTCACCTGTATGTGGAATCCAATAAAAAAATAAATGGAGGAACACAGCAGAAACAAAGGCATGGGTACAAGGAACAGACTGACAGCTGTCAGAGGAGAGGGGGCTGGGTGAAAAGTGAAGGGATTAACACACACACGCAGAACACACAGACACACATAACAGTGTGGTGACAGCCAGAGGGAAAGGGAGGTGGGGGCAGGTAGAGGTGGGCAGGTGGGGAAAGATGGGGACGGAAGGAGACTTTGCTTGGGGCGACAGACGCACAAGGCAGCGTGCAGATGATGTTTTATTGAGTTGTACACCTGAAACCTGTGCCCCAATAAATTCAAGAAAATTTAAAAAATACAGTAACAAAGGAAAGAAATGTGAGTTCATTCTTGTGGACAGAAATGCAGCTTTATTGTGTGCAGCTTTTTTTTACACCAAGCACTGGTTTTTCCACGTGAAATAAGTTAAGATTTAAAATGATAAAGTTATTGTTAAGGAGATACACTGGGCAATAGAAAAAGCTGAAGAGAGTTTTTGTCCAAAACTGAAAAACAGAATAGTCTGGAAAACAAAAACGACAGAAAAGTACCACAGGTTGCTAAGACCATTAAAAAACAGCTTTGGGGACCCACGGCGGTGACGCTGACTGAGTGCGGGAGTGGAAGGGGCCAGGCGACTGTCTCCAAAGGGAAGGAGGGATTTCCTGTGGATGTTTAAGGTATTTGCTTGGCAATAATAATCTTGAAATTTTCTTCTGTGTCTCTAAAGCTCTTGATTCTTTCTACTGTCTTTATGCAGCACAATATTTTTTATTTCACACCTAGTCCATTTGGACTAGACAAAAATAAGGTTCCAATCTTGTGCCTGGCCACTAACGTCATACCTCAGGTACACAGTGGGAGGCGACCGGAAGACTTACACAGAGTACATTTAGTTTGTTTTATTTATTTAAAATGTTTTACTGTTCTGTTGTGGTTTTCTTATTGAGTAGACAGACTCCCAGAGGAAAGATAAGTGCTGTGAGTTTACTGGTCTGCTACAAAATTGGAATTTAGGCCTAGATTTAGTGGAAGAGAGATCCCAAGGGTCACTGAAAATAAAAATTGCCAGACAAAACCAACTACCAAGGAGCCCCTCCCCATGGCTGAGTTTGAGCACACACGTAACGCTTGGGAGCCGCCGTCCTGAAACCCTCTGTCCAGAGCCCGCTCTTCCTCTGGAGAGTCTGAACTCTTGCTCTGCATCAGCGTCAGCTCTTGAAATAGCCATTTGTGACATGCGTACCAGCCACTATGGGTGAGGTGGGCAGCAAAGGAGGCAAAGTCCCCACCGCTTATTAGAACCACAAGAAGAGAAACATGTCCTTGCTTTAGTGATCTCATTGGCAAATATGCCAAAGACTGACAATCTCTAATACAAGATCCCAAACCCTCTAATACAAGATACAAAAACTTGCAATATACATTAGGCTAGTTAGAATTCATAACTGTCTGGACCATGGACAGATAAGACAAACCCACGTGGAGAAACATAATTTAAGCGTGGCAGAAAGTTGGAATCACGAGGCATGAAATACAAAGACAAATGTGTCACTGAGGCAGATCCCCTGGCCCTGAGGTACGTGGTCAAGGCAGTCACACTGTATTGTGAGACAGAGTCGAAGTCGATGCAGGGCTCCAAGAAAATGTTCGCCAGAGGAATGTGGTGATTCATTTATGTCCAGAAATCCCAAGTAAAAAATTGCAAGATATACAAAGGATCAAATTATATAATGTACATGATTCCATTTGAAATCCTGATCCCTCTTACATTATATTATCTAGATTACAAGAGTAAAAAATCAAATTACATTCATATGAAACTTTTATAAAAAGAAATCAAATCTATTTTTATGAAATTTTATAGTTCAATTATTTTCAAGTGGGTCTTTTCTTAGGTCACCGTATTTATAATTCCATTTACATCTGTATAATTTTTCAAACCAAAAAACAAAAGGCAGTCAATAGAAATCTACATTTTTATTTGGAAAACTCCCTTCAGTTTCCAGGCCAGTAACACGTGGCGATGTCCACTTGTCCTCCAGACATGGACGGCTACCAAAGCACCCCAGTTTACGGAGAACGCAGACCTCTGCTCATTAGGAACGCTTTTTGGTTTGGCTCACGATTCAAGAAATTCTGGAGCATGTCCATGCCGTCCAGAGATCCCCCAGGTTTCAGGATTAGGTTTCTGTATTTCATTCCAACCTAATAAAATAAAACATCATGCCTAACAATTCACGGTCACAGCGATTTTCCAATCTCTAGAAGCAACAGAGAAAGGGGTAGGGGTGCAAATAAAAGGGACTTCAGCTCTACTCCATCTGGATGTTCCCTTTTGCTTGGGGCTGCGGCTCTGCGGTATTTATTTATTTTGGTAGCTAAGAGATCTGGAGCTTAGACCTCCAGTCTTCTACACTTCCCTTTATTACTGTCTTGTTGCTTTTGACTCTCAGCAGTGAATTAACAATGTGAACAAACAGACAAACAAAAACTGGCCAGACGGAATGTGTAACAGGTTCCTATTTATTACTCCCTCTCAAATACGATTTCAAAAGGGTCAGCAAAGCAAGTGCTCAAGAAGGCCAGGAGCAGGGGTTCTGTGTACCTGGAAACGGCAACACAGCTCCTGCCAAACGGCTTCTGCTCTGTTTTTATGAGGGGCTCATAAAAACCCGCTAATCCGTGTGGACGATGGGGCAGGGTGGGGATAGCACATGGCCCACGTGCAGGGTAAGATGTTTCTGTGGGCCCAGCGCTGGGAATGAGGAGCTTTGTGAAGTTTTCTTTGGGGGGCAGGCCTGCAATTTAAAAATATATCACAGTTCCTCTGCCTTTATTTACATAATCACATGAGCAGATCAAGTGAAAGAAAAGAACTGTAACTCAATACCCGTGTTATTCAGTATCTTCACTTCCTTTTCAGCGTCTTTTTAGGGAAGTGAGGCAAGACAATTCAATGAAGCATAATTCTAAATATACACATAAAACAATAGTTCACAGAGTAACACTCTTAAATTTATGCCCATTATATCATTTGATCAATAGGACCAATCATCTTTTTGAGCACAAGAATAGCTAGACAATTTCCAGAGACAAAAGTACTCTAACTTTTGATTTACAACAATGATTCTGTTCGGTACAATCATCAGAGGTAAGTCTAGTCAAACTGCTGAGGAAAATAAAATGTGGATGAATGAGCCCTACCTGGGTAGCTCAGTTGGTCAGAGCATTGTCCCCATACACCAAAGTTGTGGGTTTGATCCTCAGTCAAAGCACATACAAGAATCAACCAATGAATACACAAGTAAGTGCAACAACAAATTGATGTTTCTCTCTCTCTTTCTCCCTCCCTTCCTCTCTCTCTAAAATCAATAAATAATAAAATATATTAAAAAAATAAAATGTGAATGAATTAGATACCAAATTAGATATCAAAACTATGTAATATCCTAGAGGGTCATAAAATGAAAACTTCTGGGGTTATCTTTTGGTATAAACAGAAACCATCACCTTATTAATCATCTACAGTCTATCACCCGACTCTACAGTCCGCGCCTAATCAGGAATAAATGATGAGTCCAACAGGTCCTTTCCCATGAAATTTAGGGCAACACTGTCCAACAGAAATACAATGTGAGCCACATATAGAACTTTAAATTTTCTCATAATCACATTTTAAAAGGTAAAAAACACAGAGGTGAAATTACTTATAATAATGTATTTTATTCAAACCAGTATCTCTGCAATTATACATATCAATATAAAAAATTACTGAGATGTTGTTCAGTGTGAGTCCTCAAAATCTAACTTTTTTTTTACAGTTCTTCAGTTAAATTTATCTGCAGATTAATGCAAATATTTTAATCCTTTTATTATGGAAACATTGTATGTGCTAATAGCAAAGAACGCAGTATGATGAACCCTTATGGACCTATATCGTCCAACTGCCATGCTATTAACATTTATCTGCAGAAATTGTTAATGCTTACGATCTAAGAATCTGTTATTTATTAAAAAGATATGTCACTGGCTCTGGCTGGTGTAGCTCAGTGGATTGAGCGCGGGCTGTGAACCAAAGGGTCGCTGGTTCGATTCCCAGTCAGGGCATATACCTGGGTTGCAGGCCAGGTCCCCAAGAGGGCCACATGAGATGCAACCACACAATGATGTTTCTCCCTACCTCTTTCTCCTTCCATTCCCTTCTGTCTAAAAATAAATAAATAAAATCTTTAAAAAAAAAAAAGAAGATATGTCATTGCACGAATATGACAGAAACATTTGTGAAAATCTAAATAATATAAAAAACAAATCATGCCAATGCTGATATATCTTGTATGGAGAACTGTAGTTTAGGTGGGACAAAAATAAAAAAGCAAGCTTGGAGCTAGCTTCGTGGTGTTGTGAAGAGCCAGCTCATGCCGCCTCTGAACAGTGAAGTCACGGCAGAGCAGGGCGCCCGCCTGCCTGCCCTGTAGTCTCACAGTAGGTGGCTCAGCACAGCTCTGGTCCTCCCCTGCTCAGAGCTCCAAACAAGCTGATTCAATTTCCTGAATTGCAGAGCAATGGTCTTTTAATAGTTTCATTTCCTTTGCAATGAGGCTGGGAGAAGAGTTTGAGTTGTTTTGGTAATAGGATCTTGCTTCTCTTAAAAAAAAATGTTAAGTGAATTTTTCCATTTTTAGGAAGGTACTGGGCCCTCTGGGTGAGAGAACATGGTCTGGGAGTCCTATGCTGCAGGTGGAAGGAGTCTTTGTGATAAGTTGTTTTAGTTTGTTTACATAGTAAAGAACTTCAACTTTGAAGAAAGCAGGAAGAGAAGCTCTAAGACAATCACTAACATTTTTCATGCAAAAAAATTCCTTCAGGAGGATCTGCATATAGTAAGAGCCTCTATTACCTGTTCTGTGAAGGAAAATCACCATCGGTCACCTCTGTGGTTTTTCATGCTGAAGTGTATCTTTCGGCAATGGTGCCAGTCCCCTCTAACAGGGATGTTTTCCATCGCCAGGTCGGGAGTTTTGGAGTCAGACCCAGGTTTGACGCTTGGCTTCACCCTTAGCTATGTGACTTGGGCCTTGGTTTCCTTAACTGTAGAATGGGAATATGCCTACCTGACAGGGTATGGGGAATTAGAGGGGATGATTTCAGTACACTGCCTATTCCCTGCTATAACAGCTGGCATGTATATTCAGTAAACCTTAGTCATTTATCCGTCCTCTCATTTCCTTCCCTCTCACACTGCTCCTAAGTTCAGTTTCTTATGTAAAGTTCAGGGAAACAAATGTGTTCCTGGTTTGTTATTTCCTTAAAATTACTTCTGTGTCCTACTAAAGACAAAAAGTACAAGAGACTGCACGTCCACTATTAGTATGAACTAGAATATATAATTCAGTAGAAATTGCCATATTAAGTAGGAGAGACAAGGCACTCATTCGATCTAAGAATATGTACCCTTTATTTGAGGTAATACTCTAAGAGTGATCATAACTACCAGAATGAAGGACATCCACCATCTATCAATAAAGAGAATACCATAAAAATGGGAAACGGATTAGGTCTCCTGCTATGTCTGGCATCTCTGAAGCAGCATATATAAGCTCCACTGCCTTCCAAACCTCCCTCCTTCTCTTTTTCCTTCTCATTGTGATTGGCTCTGGGGAGTGAAGCCAGAGTTGTCTCCTTCCTACACTGAGTGACAGGTCTCAGGGCAGACAGCATCCACCCAAGGACAAGGGATGATGATCAGACACCTCACAGGCTAACCAGCCTGCTTTCAAAGTGGACTTTGCAATCTTTCCTTCTAACGCCCATCTGCAATCTCCTTCCCAACAGTACACCTTTTGTTTTCTATGAGTGTGGGGAGACTGTGGGTGGAAAAAGAATACCTTTGACAGTAACAAAGAAGGAGGGAGCGAGTAAAAGAATGGTGCTGGTAGTCAGGGAGATACAATGAGAACAGTGGTAGGAATCTTCGCTTGATTAGAAGTGGCCTTCTGGAAACCTTAAGCAAAGTTTCGGTTTGTGAGGATGTAAGGATAAATCTTTATTTAAGGGGAGGGAGAAGATCGGGAGAAAAATGGCACCCTGGGTAGTAGTATGTGTTGGGGGGTACAAGAATGGGAGTAGATGGGAGGAACTACCAGTTAGGTCCAAAGAGGTACTCACTTGTAACAGTGCTAATTAAATACAGCAGGTTTGACTCAGACAACAAACACGAAGATGAATAAAACCTTTTTTCAAAGATGAAAAAAGATTCCTTTTACAAGGGCCTTATGATCTAGGAGGTGAGATAAAGAAATAGACAGTTAACAAGGCAAGTTATTAGGAATCTAAGAGAAACACAAAGAAGGGCTGTGAGAACTCAAAGGAAGAAAAACTGCTTCTAGCTGGTGGTTCAAGACTTAGAAGCTCTGGCCTTGTAAACATCCAGGAAGCTGGTTGGAAATCAATCCTATTTCCTTCCTTTGTTCTTTAAATTAGGCAAAATCTAACTCCCTTAGAAGAGGCTGAAGTGTATGAAAAGTCAGCGCTTGGGTAGGTCAGGAGAGATGTAGTGGAAGTTAATCCATCTGAAGGACGACTGTTGGGAGAGGAAATTTCACATTCCCCTTAGCAATACATTACAGCAGGAATTGGATTCTGCTTTGAAAAGCACTGGACTACTTAGCTTTATAGTACACACTTTCTGCCAGGCAATTCTTTTTCATGTTTAACCAAGATTCTTCGTGTTTCTGTGTCTGGTCTGTTGTTGCAAGTAAGATCTAGCTGCTTCTTTATGGCATTACACATTCAACTATAATAGGTACACTTTATCTTGATTTTCTTGGTATTCCTTTCAGCAACGATACTTAGTTGTATTTCTTCTTCATTGATGGAGAAAACAAAGCTTAGCAATTTCTCTACATGCAAAGAGGAGGAAGATAATTCTAGCTTAACAATATAATTGCCTTTGAATTCACAATGTCTATTACCTCTTAGGAAATTTTCCCACAATGAAGCTGCCTTATAAAAAGAAATGGCCCTAGTTAAAAGCCCCCATTTTTCAACCCTATGATTAGCTGCTGGATTTTGAAACTACATTTGGTGACCTTAAAGAGCTCTTAGAGCTTACTGAGAAAAGTGTTAATCCCAGGCAGTTCCCTTCCACAGTGATTTAAGAGATCAGCTGGAAGAGTAAAAGGCGTGTCTGGTAATGAGGCTTCTCCATTTTCCACTAGAAACAAAAACTTTAGACAACATTTAACAAACTGAAACAGTTAAGGTGCTATATCTATTTACTATGAAGAATATAAAAAACTTCAGGAAAAAAACAGAGGTAGCAAACTTTTAGGCCATTATAGGTAGGTGGTCAGTTTTAACACTTTGATAGAAGCCCTCAAAATACAATGGAGATAATTGTACCATAAAATATTCTATTGCTACCAAGTGACATTCAAAAGACTGCAGGTTTATATTTGATCCTTCCTATTACTGTTTTTCCAGTAAGTTGTACTCTTTCTACAGTTCTGCTTGCTAAGAAATGGAATGGTTCTCAGAGCCAAGTCTGGGCTTTGCAGGATGGCAAGAGGTTACAGAGAGAAGGCCTGGCCTGGCGATGTTCTTTTGTGGGTACCGATGACCGTGACCAGTGAGGTCAACAACTCACGATCTTTCAGTCCCCAGCCTCTCTAGAGGTTGGAGACTAATAGGAGGTACCAACTCCTTGAAAGGTTGACCTGCTATCTTCTAAAAATGACCGAAATACATGCCAGGGAGGGCGAGGGCCTTGAGAAAATGAATCTGCATGATATACTGTGATTACTTGATTCCCATGACTTCAGATTAAACACAGTGTTCAAGCTGAAGCAATAAAAATTCTGTCTCTTCATTACAACATGAAAACTCTTTCTCTTTATACCATAAAAATTCTTACTCTTCATCACAACGTAGTTCTAATAGTGACCCACATTTTCTGTAGAATAGAATTGTCATAGCAGGCCCGGCTGGTGTAGCTCAGTGGATTGAGTGCGGGCTGGGAACCAGAGGGTCCCAGTTCGATTCCCAGTCGGGGCACATGCCTGGGTTGCAGGCCAGGTCCCCAATTAGGGCCATGTGAGAGGCAACCATACATTGCTCTTTCTCCCGCCCTTCTCTCTCTGAAAATAAATAAATAAAATCTTTAAAAAAAAACTGTCATAGCAAAGGATTAATTTTTAATAGTGGGTATTTGAATGTTGTAAATCAGGTGGTATTTTAGAGCAAACATTTGTAAAAATAAAAATAACCACCACCACCAAACAGTACACTGCAGGAGGGAATAAAATGGCTATTTCAAAAGCTGGCCCAGTACCCACCATAAAAGCATGTGAGGGTGGGTGCAAAGGGGTTCCTCTTGGGCACCAGAGGCACGTTACCAGTGCTGTGACAGCGGGGGAACAACACCTGGCGTGGGGTTCCAGAGTATTTGACAGGGAAGAAAAAAGGAGGAATTCAAGCCAGCTTCACGGCATACAATGAGTAACAGCAGATAGAACTGTTAGATCCAAAATTCAGTAAAATTGAAAACTGTTTTTAACATCACAAGGAAACAAGTCCAAGGAGTTGGGAATCTTGCTTTCTCCAAGTTCAATCCAACCCCTTTGTTTAAATTAAGAGTAGTCTGGCTGCCTGCCAAGAAGCTGTGAAGCTTGAGAACAGGAGGAAGTTTAGAAACATAATGGCAAGATTGCTTCTGCGGGACGTGCCAGCTCCTTGGGATCCACTGGGATCAGTCCCTTGTCCTTTGGCTACAGCCTTGACAGCTGACCGAGAACAGCACAGCGGAGGGGACTGGGGTGTGCTCACGAGAGCGAAAGCACAGAGGAGGGGACGGAGGGGACTGCAGTGGCACTTATACTGGGAAACCTCACCAACTAACGAGAGCCTATAAGAGGCCATAATTGTGCCTTTATATTTCCAGATCTTGTGTCTCTTTAAACACTGTTTTCTGATTTCTACAGTAATGTATATTCTATGTCAAAGTAAGAAAAAGCTCCATAAAAGTACAGAAAAATATTTAACAGTCACTCATAAATTTATCACCCAAAGATAACAATTGACATTTTCAAGTACTTTTTCCCTAAATATAGACTTTATTTCTATTTACTGATTTTAAGAGAGAGAGAGAGGAAGTGGGGTGGGGGAGAGAGAGAGGACAGTGAGTTGTTGTTCCACTTATTTTATGTATCATTGGTTGATTCTTGTATGTGCCCTGACTGGGGATCAAACCTGCAACCTTGGTGTATTGGGACAATGCATTAACGAACTGAGCTACCCGACAAGGCCTAAACATATGTTTTAAAATAAAAATTTGCATCCTATGGTATGAAACATTTTATAATCTGATTTTTCACTTTTGTATAATAGTTAGATTTTCCAGACATAAGAAAAGCTTACTGAAGCCTTTTCCCTATGCCCAAGTCTGCTTTTCTGTTCAGAGGGTGGAATGGCCAATTTTGGTTTAGATGATCTGGAAGATTTCATACATGAGTGGCTGAGTATGTATGGTCTTTAAGAATAGGAAGGGTTTTTTTTTTTTTTTTTTAAGATTTTATTTATTTACTTTTTGGGGAGAGAAGGGAAGGGAAGGAGTAAGAGAGAGAGAGAAACATCAATGATGGTTGCCTCTCATGCGCCCCCTACTGGGGGCCTGGCCTGCAACCCAGGCATGTACCCTGACTGGGAATCGAACCAGTGACCCTTTGGTTTGCAGGCCAGTGCTCAATCCATTAAGCTACACCAGCCAGGGCAAGGATGGTAAGGTTTTTGAGAGGCATGGAAAAGGAAGGCATACATTTTAAGTGGCTGAAATAGAATGAATACATTTGTGAAGGTGGAAAGACCTATAGGAACACAGAAATTTGGCTAACACACAGGGAGCTCCGGGAATTAAGGAAGGAATTTGCTAACCTCAGGGCTGTGAACAAAGAGAGGAAAACAAGAAGTAATAAGTTACAAAAAGAAAAATAAGGTAGACAAGGGCCTTTAAAAGCTGGCGACTGGGTCCTCAGTGGTAATTTTGGAGGAAAGATAACTTTCCAGATCAGTGGATGGAGGTAATAGCCAGGAAACAGAGGGTGCAAAGGCTGTTTCTTACACTAAGAAATGAGACTGTGAAAGGAAGAGCACCCGAGTCATAGCACTGTGGTTATCGGAATCAATAGCAATAATCCCAGTTTCCTTTCAAGATGGCAAACTAGGAAGGTTTAGTGTTAGAGGATTCACCTCTGGGACAGGAGAAAAAGAGCCCTGATCTGTAGGAAGAAAAAGAAAGATAAAGGTACTCACTCTTGGTGATCTTAATTTTCTCAGTAGAGAGGAGGGATCACCAGAGAAGAGAGAGGGGGTGGGGACTCGGGGGAACCCAATAAAGGAACTGGAGCAGGACTGCAGAGTAACACGGTTTCCAGTAAAGTTTGGACAGCATGACTTTGTAGCTGGGCATGTTAATGGAGTCATACAATCTCCCCCAGAACACTATGAATCCCAAGGGCAGCATCACTCCACAACATGGTGGAGGAATCCAGGGCTGGGCACTGGCTAAAGGTCAGTGGTCAGAAGTCAGTGGTTGACCATTGCCATTGTAAATGAAGTGGCCATGGAATGGAAAGAGATTTAAAGGGAAATAACAGCTCAGGTAGGGTGGGATGGAAGACAGTGATCGAAAGGTTAGTGTATAGAATGCAAGTACTCTAGAGGTGGGTTTTATTATTATTATTATTATTATTTGTTGTTGTTGTTGTTGTTGTTGTGGTAGTGGGGTGGGAGGGATAGTAGTCTAAATTACATCAATGTATCTTAGTGCATACATGGAAGGTACTATGTAATCCTGAAACATAAAGTTTGAGGAACACATCAGTTGGTTGAAATAAGCACAGAGAGCCTGATTTTGATAATTTGTTCTTCTAATTTCTGAATCAAACAGAATGAAAAAGACACTGGAAAATGCATCAGCCCCCCAAAAAAAATCTGACAGCTGAGTTTTCTACAAGAGTGGAGACTAGGGGACTGTAACTCAGGAAGGTTTGGCTGGCAGCCACCTGGCAGTCAATTCTCAGTACATGGAAAGATGGCTCAGGTTAATGAAGCAGCTAAAGTTACCTGAAGGCATTTAGGTTACAAACTATGCTGTAGGTGGGGTATGCGGGCCCCAGAAAAAGGGTGTCTTCCACAGAAAACGTATAAGGAAATTACGTAGAGAATATCAAAACATAAACAGATCACGTATATCAGGAAGGAGTTTAGCTTTCTTACCCAATCACCTATAAAGCCAAAACACTGCATAGCACATGTCAAAACTAGCAGCTATAAATGTGCAAATGCATAAACAAAGCTTTTATGCATTTTAATTATGCAATAATTAAATCAATTATGAATTTTAATTATGCAATATATTGGAATGCTAATAAGCCAGAAAATGCAGTAGGCTTTTTTTAAACTTATAGAATTAAAGTTAATCACTTGCTGCAACTTGATGTATGATGATTTAAGAAGATGCAAGACTTTAAAGTTAAAAGCTGTTACCAAATCTCTTACTTTAATATGTAGGTGTAATAAATATTTTACACTAGGTGTTAAAGGGGAGAAAGCAACTACAAAATTAACAAAAAGAGAAAAAAAATACAATACCTCTGGATTCATTATTCCTTCTTTTTTAAAACAGCTGTAAAACATGTCCATGGAAAATACTTCGCTCCAAAGATATCCATAATATTGGCCATCATATCCCCCTGCCAAATGTCCAAAAGTAGCTGGCATATTTGTGCCTTTAAAGAAAGATACATTTCAATCAATGTGATGGCAAATGTTAATTACCAGGTTATCAGCTAGCTAAGGTTTCCCTACAGGGAGTCCTGCTGTGGGAGGACAGGGAGATAGGATTTCACCTCCAGTACACCCTGGGTTTCTGTGTGCCCTTGGTCAAGATGTTTACAAACTTCTCTCCAGTGACAGCTCAACCTGAGGGCTGGTTTCGGCCCTTAGCTCTGGAATGCCTAACAGTGGTTTCAGAGGTTCTGCCCACACCCATCAGATAGCTCAGGGTTTCAGAATCCCTGGGTCCTTTCTCATGCCTTAGACACACGTGAGTTTTACAAATACTCCAATAGTGAGCCTATTCTTTGTCACACACCTTTACATCTAAAGTGTGTTAGCATGGCACTTATTTTAGGTTTGTAATCATGGAAAATGAACACTTTATTTGAAAAGCTAAAAAGATTTTACCAGCCCTGGCTGGTGTAGCGCAGTGGATTGAGTGCGGGCTGGGAACCAAAGGGTCGCCGGTTCGATTCCCAGTCAGGGCACATGCCTGGGTTGCAGGCCAGGTCCCCAGGGGGGCCACGTGAGAGGCAACCATGCATTGCTGTTTCTCTCCCTCTTTGTCTCCCTCCCTTCCTCTCTCTCTAGGAAAAAATAATTAAAATCTTAAAAAAAAAAAGATTTTACCAATTTAATCTACCTTTATGGCTACTTTAAAAAGGACTGTGTCAAAGTGGCCGGAGGTGCAGAGCTGCTGCTTGGTCCACTACAAACAGGCCGCGGGAAGAAGTGCGGAGCCTGGACGACTCCGGTGACTAGTCTGACCTTCATTATCTTCATAAATACGACCGACTCATTTATATAACAACTTATTGCCGAAAAAAGTCTTAACTGTATGTAAATACAATTACATGTTAGCTTCAAATATATAAATATAAATGTAAGCACACGTGTGTGCAGCTATCCACCCACCCATAAGAACCTCAGACGTGCCAGGTCAGAGACCACTAAGTCAAACTCATCTCAGAAGTAGAGTTGGGAACACGGCAGCAGTGCTTCTCTCTGAAACGGCCCCTCCTGCTAGCTGCTCACTGACATCACTGGGAAGTCACGGTGCTCAGAGGGAGGGAGGAGTTGGGCGGGTGCTGCCAACTGTGACTGACTTTCTGTGCTCCGGGGTGGAGGCCAATTGCTCACACCTGATCACACTAAAATGCTGCAAAAGCTGGAGCCACCTTCCCTCCAAGCACATTTGGACAGGATAACTCATGCTACGGACGGAGTATGCTACCCGAAAGTCACGGCCTGATTACAGAAGTCAGAAACGATTGCACTGGGTAATCTACCCGACAAACTCTACCTGCCCTGGCAGTGCGAGAAGTGCAGCCTGTGCTATACAGGAAAAATGAACTCAAGTCAGAATAGTATTTACATACCTGGAGTAGCTGCAACACCTAAAATTTCTGTGCAGTATTTGGCATATTCGCTTGCAGCATCCAGCGCTGTGTTGGTATGGAGAGACTGATCAACTTTGCTCAGAACAATCTGGCGCAAGGTCAGAAGACCTAATAACATAAGAATGTTTGGGCATGTTTTGTAGGAGAGAACTGTGTGTTCTAATATCACATGATGATAGATTTTAAAACTGATACCTGTAGTACTCATTACAAAATGGAAGCAAAACATCTCATTTAAGATTTACAAGGAGCTGTATTTTTTTTCTTGGACATAATCCCAAGGTTCAGTATTCCGATATATTTAATGGCCTTGCACATATTAGCACTCTTAGGGCACCATCATTATTACAGGGGAACTAGTTCTATGGGAGATGCCAGCAATTTTCTATTAAGCAATTCTAACTTACTTTCCTTCTCTAAAATTACAAGTTTTACCTGTGTTGACCAGTCTTGAGGCGACAAGTTTTTCCAGCAGATCATCCGTAATAGGTCTTCCATCTCTATAATGTTTCGACAGTCTTCGGAGGGAATCAATGTCCCACACCCAGTTTTCAAGCATTTGTGACGGCACTTCTACAAAGTCAGTTTCCACATTTGTTCCACTAAATCGTGCAAAATCAGTCTAGAAAGTAAACACAGAAGTCTTAAAAAAGAACACTGAGTGAAAAATAAATAGGTGATGAATTATATAAACAAGATTCTCTAAAACTTAGGTCAGAATCGGAGTCAACTGCTCCTTCTAATGAAGGGTTAGAAAAACTCAAACTTGAATGAAAATAAAACACAGCAGCCAAGCAGCATGAAAAATAACCACCCAAACTACTTTATATTGAAGTAATATTTTATTTTTTGATTATAAACAAACATGGAACATTCATCAATCATAATTGAAAAAAATCATGATTTTCCTACTGATTTCTAGGCTCATTTTTCTCTACTACTTAACTACTCAAAATGTAGTCAAAACGTATTACAGAGTTAAATTCCAACATTACAGATACTCTTTGAGTATGTGTGATGTTTTGTGTTCTCAACTTTAAATGAGTGTGTCTAAGATAACCGTGTTTATAGAAAGTCTGAGTCGTACCTCTCAGATTGGGCAGAAGATTTTACCTTAAAAATGAGAAGCCACTTCAGTGGGAGTTAGGCCTATATATTAGTTGGCAAGAGAGGTAAGATAATGCAGCTAAAGGAAAAGAGAAACAAAGAATATACTCAAAAGTTAAAGCACCCCCCTGTGAATGAAAAAGGAGTGCTATAATAAGTCAGTGACCAAAACTAACCTCAGAGGGCGATCTCATCATAAATTTCTAACTGGGTAGGTTAAGGTGGGTAGTCAAGCACCGGGCCTATAACTTCCCTACTAAAAGGTTATGTTTGTCTTAAGCTAGCCCTGTCCATTGTTTTTGAACATTTAGGTTAGTATACCTTTGAAATGCCTCTTTTTCAGGCCCCTCTGAAGACCACCATCTAGGAGCACATAGCCCTGGCCAGGTAGCTCAGCTGGTTAGAGCATTTTCTCAGTAGGCCAGGGTTGCGGTTCCGATCCTCAGTGAAGGCACACACAAGAATCGACCAATGAATGAATGCACCTTTGACTGGAACAACAAAACAATGCTTCCCTCCTCTCTCCCCTTTGCTCTCTCTAAATCAATAAATGAGAGAGAGAGACTGAGAACATAATCTGTTTACCATCCTGTAATCACAGAGATTTCCCACAGTGCTTTTTCCTACCTTCACATAATCTTCCTTAATTCCTTCCTTACTTCCTTCCTTAATTCCAAACGTATTAAAAGAACTTCAGAACTGTCGTTCGCAGGGAGCATTTGAGATTATGTTTCCTGGCATGTATTCAATTTGGCTCAAATAAATTCTTATCAAAAAATTCTCTATAGGTTTAGACGTTTCTTACATTGACATCTCATAAAAATAAAGTACTTCTGAGTGTCTGGGCTAAGATTTAAAAATAAAGTTGTTGTTGTTTTTTAAGGAATGTTTAGTGAATTGTTGAATCAGAAGTCAGAAAAGCTCTTGAGCAGAAAGATGGGACTTCACTAGAACAGGCTGCTGTTTTTTAACCTTCATACCATGCAAAGAATTTCTGTAAGACTGCCACTAGCAGAGGAGACTCAGCGTTTACCCAGAGGGGTCATCTGGGGTTATCGTTCTGTTGTCTTTCCCCAAACCTCTATCTTGTCTTCCCCTTCAGAACCTTTAGATCCCAGTCTTTGCTCCCTGACTGCATCATCCCTGGGGCTTAGAGGGTAGAGGGAGGAAGAGGGACTGAACCATCGGAGAAGGGAGCAGATGGGATGCCGAATCAGCAGCAAATAAGCGAATCAGCTTTTGGCCCAGGGCAAAAGCACAGATGTCAACGCCATCTCACATTCCGCCTTCCTCTCTTTATGCACAAAGAAGTGTTTTGCTTGACTTCCCATTATAATTGTGCTGATTGTAGACATGAAGAGCTGCAAATCCCAAAGGGCCAAAGGAAACTGAAATCACTGGGTGCTGGGATGGGCCACCTGTGTTTGAGGACATCCTAATAAAAAGTTTTTACAGGGAAAGGGTTCCAGAAAACTGAATATTTTGCCTCTTTCTCAGATATGATCTTCTAAAATAACTGGTCCTACATTTAGATAAAACAAAGTTATATAATAATTGTAACAGACAACATCTACTGAAACATTGCTATGTCAAATATTATGCTAGATCTTTACATGAATTATCTGATTTGAATTCCAAAGCAATTGTATGAAGTAAACACTGTGATCTCCACGTTTGAGACAAGGACTGAGGCACACCGCAATCAACAGCAGAACTAGGATTTGAAACCATGTGGTCTGACTCCAGAACCCACAATTTTAACCACAACTGCAGTAATGCCTCTTTGTCTTATGGGGAAAAAATGGAAAAAATAAAATAAGAGCCTAAAAATGTTACAAAATGACCGAATTTTCTTAGAAGGGATCTAGTAGAAAAATCCTATCAAATTTGTCTTTATGTGAAGAGTAAGTGTGGTTTCAGTGTGCTTCTGTAGAAATCCGACTTCCTCTATGTGTACCTGAAGATTTTCCAAAGACCAAACATGAGGCTGATGTGAAAACGCTAGCCTTCATAACCACGTATTCTGGACCTGGGATTCTGTAATGCTAACTGCATAATTTTCTAAAGATTATAGTTTAAACAAAAGTACTAACCGCAAACAAAGGCAAAACCACACCATCAGTTACCACCATACGTTTTATATACATAAAAGTATATATACACACACATTTATATAGAGACAAAAATATACATTTTGTATATCCTGCTTGTCTGAATATTTCTCAGTCAGTATTTGGAGACGAGGGGAAAAATCAACCCCAAATAACAACAAAATGCATGTGTGCGTTAGTGGTGGTGTTTCAGAACCTAGAAAAACATGAACTAATGAGTATGTCATGAGTTAAAGTGGAATAAAATAAGAATGAACACAGTTATGTCAAGCACAGTTAAGAAGAGAGAAGAGAGAGCTTATTCTATCCAAGCCATCTTGTCGTGGGGGAGCAAGCACAGCAAGTGAATGAACAGATCAACAATGTCTTCTAAAGAACAAAAGGAAATGTTTGCAAGGAGTAAAAGCTAAAAATAACTCTGCTGCTTACTAATTTCCCGAAAGTCTGTCACGCTGTTTCTCTTTGTGCCCTTTGGGCAATACCATTTAAATAGTTCTCAAATAAGGAGTACAAAGAACCTACAAAATTCAAAAGCTCAGTTTCTAGCAAACAACTAAATCCATAGAGAAAGGAATCCAGTCAGCCGCTGTCTTAGGATCTAGCAGCTGCTGGGGGACAGACATGCAAAACAGCATGGCTGCTGAGTTATTACTCACTGTGACCATCTAGAAAACACCACCCCATTTTAAACCATGGATTCCAAAGAACCCTAAAAAGTACTTTACATAGCTTTCAATACGAATAATTGGAAGGTGTAAATATAGTCATTTATGAGCCACAGTAACTATTTTTTTAAAAATTATTTTAAAAGATTTTATTTATTTATTTTTAGACAGAGGGAAGAGAGGAAGAAAGAGAGGGAAATATCATGCGTGGTTGCCTCTCACATGCCCCCAACTGTGGACCTGGCCCACAACCCAGGCATGTGCCCTTACTAGGAATTGAACCAGTGACCCTTTGGTTCGCAGGCCAGCACTCAATCCGCCGAGCCACAGTAACTATTGATGCTAATACACTTCCCAGATAAAGCAGAGTACTATAAAATAAACACAAAATAATCAAATTTAACAAATTATTTTTGTAGGTGACACTTCAAAAAGTTTTAGGCATTATTGCCGCAGGAAATATTTTGATAATAAAAACCTAGAAAAACAATGTAAACTCCAATTTCTGTTTAGTTTTAAGTTATTGAGGGGAAAAAATTGTCTAAAACTATGAGATTTTTCTATATTAGCTTTTTAAACAGACTATAGGATGCCTAAAATGTATTCCATTATAGGTTTTTATAAAGATGACTTGGTGCTGTAGAGAGAAACTTCTCAATTCATACAACACAGTGAGAGCTGGAAGAAATTATATAAGCTTTAGATCTAAAACGCATATGAATATGTTGTATTTAAAGGCCAAAGTCCTATGGGTTTTTTCTATATAATTAAGAGACCAGTGCTTTTAGTGGTTAAACTAAAGTGTTATTTTCACAAGAGCATATCCCAACTCAAAGCAAAGGCATTTGCTGAAATCCATAAGTGTATCACGTTTAGGAAAATGAACAAGCCTCAGGAGAACTGACCTTGGCTGTTGGAGGTGATCCCCCATTGACTTCTTAGCAGTCATTCTATACCCTGACATGTCTGATCTACCCCTAAACCAAGAATGATGGAGACGTTTATATAGCAAGGCATTAAAAAGACAAGTGCAAGACTTCTGGTCAAGATGGTGGCATAGGCAGACACGGCTTGCCTCTCTTCACACAACATCATCAAAACTACAACTAAAATATAGAATAACTCAGAACCATCAGAAATCAAGTTGACTGGAAGTCTGACAGCTACAGAATTAAAGAAACAGCATCCATCCAGACTGGTAGTAGAGGCGCAGATGTGAAACGGGCTGGTCTGACACCCACGTGTGGTAGATACAAATTCGAGAAGGATATTTTGGGAGCTATAAGACCCAGCCCAAAACCCAGCCAGTGACGTAAAAATGATCCAGTCAGAAACGAAGGATACATTCATTGAAATAAAGAATAATTTACAGAACAGTAGAGTGGATGAAGCCGAGAATCAATGATTTGGAACATAATGAAGAAAAAAAACCAACCAATTGCAGCCTCTGGGACAACTCCAAGAGGTCCAACATTTGCATCAGAGGGGTGCCAGAAGGAGAGGAGAAAGAGCAAGAAATAGCAAATCTATCTGAAAAATAATGGAAGAAAACTTCCCTAATTTGGTGAAGGAAATAGACATGCAATTCTAGGAAGCACAGAGAGCCCCAAACAAGATGGATGCAAAGTGGCCACTCTAAGACATATCATAATTAAAATGCCAAAGGTTAAAGATAAAGAGAGAATCTTAAAAGCAGCAAGAGAAAAGAAGTTAGTTACCTACGGAGGAGTTCCCATAAATCTGTCAGCTCATTTCTCAAAAGAAACTTTGCAGACTAGAAGGGATTGGCAAGAAATAGTCAAAGTCATGAAAAGCAGGGACCTACAGTGAAGTATAAGTTAGAATCAAAGGCAGATAAAGAGCTTCTTAGACAAGAAAAAACTAAAGGAGTTCATCACCAACAAACCACTATTATATGAAATGTTAAAGGGACTTATTGAAGAAAAAGATCAAGACTATGAACAATAAAATGGCAATTAATACATCTCTATCAACAAATGAATATAAAAAACAAACTAAGCAACTAAGAACAGAGACAGAATCATGGATACGAAGAGTGTTTTGATGATTGCCAGATGAGAGGGGGTTGTGAGGGAATGGGTGAAGAGGTGAGGGGATTAAGAAGTACAAACAGGTAGTTACAGAATAGCCATGGGGCTGTAAAGTACAGTACAGGAAAGGGAGTGGCCAAGAACTTAGATGCATGACCCATGGACATGAGCAATGATGAAGGGATTCCCTGAGGGCATAGGGGGTGCTGGGTCAACGGGAGAAAGGGGGAAAAGCCAGGACAACTGTTAGCATAATCAGTAAAATATTTTTTAAAAAAAGAAAAGAAAAAAGTGCTATTATCTTGTAGGCTTTGCCATAAATAAATAATTAAAAGTCATACTTTCAACTCCACGTGTACATAGCAATCACTGGAATAACAGTAATAGAGAGAACCTGAATAACACTTAACTTTTTTTAGAAAGGTTTTATTTACTTATTTTTAGAGGGAGAGGAAGAGAAACATCAATGTGTGATTGTCTCTCATGTGCCCCTCATTGGGGGCCTGGCCCACAACCCAGGCAAGTGCCCTGACTGGAAATCGAACCGGCAACCGTTTGGTTCATAGCCCACGCTCAATCCACTGAGCTACAACAGCCAGGGCTTAACTTTTTTTGTTAATCTTCACAACAGCATGTAGTTCAACAGCTCAGTATCACTGCCATCATTTTAAAGACATGTGAAATAACCAATAATCTGCAGGAGTCTTGAGCACTGCATTTTAAACTCACAGGCTTACTCCCAGACTGTCTATACCTTCCTGACTACTACTTCTCAGACTGAAATTGCTTCTTTTTAGATATAAACAAATAAAAGTACTATTCAAACACAGATGCTAAAAAGGTTGGGAAGTACGCATACCTTATTCACCACTGTATCACCCAAATCTAGCACATGCACAGAGAGCTGCTGATGGTCAATAAACATTTGTGAATTAAACGAAGCTGCGAGGAGACTGCTTCTGTAGGAAGACCCAACCTTAAACAACTCGAAAGGATTTTCTCTTACTGTGCTTGACCTGACTTCTTAGCCTACAACCTAACATCACCTCACTATTCTCTGTCTTCATTCAATACTCCATAAGTATTTGTATCCTTTAATAATATTGTTTTTAATTTTTAAAAATTTACATTTCATGTCCTCAAACTAAACTCTAAACATTCAAGGCCCTATTTTTTTTTCTTTTGAACATTACCTTACAATATCTAGTATGTCAGACACAATAGATAATCAATAACTGTCCCCCCACAGAGCCACAGGTAACTAAATATTTTTCTCTTTTAAAAACTTTTTTTCTAATTATTTAAAAAGAAACACAGAAAAAAATACAGTAAGTAAATGAAAGTAATAGCCTGTCTCCACGAAGAAATAAATAATGCAAAGATCATCACATTTGGTTTATGACTTTAGCATTTATTCTATGTACACATGTGAATATGCATTTTTAAAAGATTTTATTTATTTATTTATTTTTAGAAAGAGGGGAAGAGAGAGAGAAAGAAAGGGACACATCAATGTGTGGTTGCTTCTTGCACACCCCCTATTGGGGACCTGGCCCGCAACCCAGGCATGTGCCCTGACTGGGAATAGAAGCAGTGACCCTTTGGCTTGGAGGCTGGCAGTCAATCCACTGAGCCACACCAGCCAGGGCAGTGAGTATGTATTATATCTAAACAAATAAATACACAAGCCAATAAAATAACAAAAATGACATCCTGACACCGATGTTGGAAACTGTAACAGTGTACAAGGTTGGGGGTAAGAAGCAGAGGCTACGAAGTTGCTGACAGGTGTTCACTGTGTTATCAGGATTGAAACCTAAGAGGTCGGCTTATACAGAGGGATGCATGGAATTGATAAACTCATTTACTCCACACGAGTTTACATGAGATTAATTTAGATTACTCTAAAGATTGATTTAGATTGATTTACTGGGCCGCCGACTGGTAACCGTTAGGAAACGGGCTGTACAACAGGTGAGCTTGAATGTAATGTGCTTGAATCATCCCGAAACTACCCCCCAACCCTGATCCCTGGAAAAACTGTCTTCCATGAAACCAGTCTCTGGTGCCAAAAAGGTTGGGGACCGCTGATGTATAGGAAGTGCCATTTAAGAAACGTAGGAGAAAAAGTCCTTCCAACATGAATGCACACTTGGGGGACCAAATTCGGACATAACATAGCGTCTCCAGTGCATGGACTGAAAGCGCAGAGAATGGCTGGTTACAGGCAATAGAGTGGTGGAGATCCTGAGCCCACCATTTAACCTTTCTAAGTCTCAGTTTTTTCCACTTGGAAATGGGGGAAGTAATAGCATAACAGTGTAATAATAGGAGTAGATTGGTAAATCTGCTTCAGAAAAGTGTAAGGACAGAATTAACTAATGAGTGTAAGGTACTGAGTATATATAGCGTTTGGCGCGTGGAAAGTGCAAAGTACATCCAGGTGGTTTTGCCTGGTTGGGCTAAGCTTATTCCAGGCTTCCTCCCCAAGTATCTATTCCTTGGTGTTAATGCTGAAGATACCATACCAACATTTCTCTTCGGCTAATCTCCTACCACTCTGGATACTCTGAACTGCTCATTCTACTCTTGCTTCCGGAATCAAACTTCTAAGTAAGCAGTAATCATTAAAACAAAACAAAAACAGACAGAAGCCTGATGGTTTCCACTCACCTTCCACAGATGCTCGCCCAAAATCCATGGAGGGTAAGCATTTGTGAATTCTCTTAAACCCTAAGTGACTGTACTTTTTTCCCTCATGCCAAGCTCCCCACTCCTCTTAAATTATGACTTGTGTGCTACTTACTGAACCCAAAAGCTCTGAATTACATATAAGCACAGTGACAAGAACACTTGAAATATGTATGGCACTTTATGCTTTCCCAAGTACCTTTTCACACATCATTTAGTCTCTTACCAGCACCCCAGGGAAGCAGGTTTGAGAACCGTTGTTGTCCTCACTTTAAGAGCAAGAAGAAAGAGGTGGCTCTAGGAGGTCGAGTAACTTGCCAAAGTCACAAGCCAGACCCACAGATACACGGAAGATTTGTAATCTAGTGCTCTCGTTATAACACTAGTGCGCCTTACTGACTGACGCAGGAAACACTTATTTACAACAGCATCTAACAAAAACTACTTAAAGCAAACAAGACGCTCTATTAGTCTTTCGACCAAATTAATGGTTTATTTAGAACTCATAAATAATTATGTTTTATTTTTTGCCTTTCCATCCCTTTCAATGTTAACTGACAAGGCTTTGTGAGATGTTGCTTTAACATCTCTAACAGTCTGAAACTGACTAGTGCTCTTAACCCACACACCATCATAAGGCATCCCAATGGAGGCTGTTAAGAAGCATCACAATTCTTTTCTATGTAAGTTCAAAAGGCCAGTGATTACTGCGAGCCCAAACCACAATAAAGCCATGAAACAGGAAGAGACACTAGAGATACCACCTCTTGATTGCTATCTTCGAAATTACCTACCCTGCAGTGTAAACACAAGAAAATAGGAGTGAAACTCATTTGAATGACGAGATGGCAGACAGACCGAACTAGTGCATCTACATGCTTGAAACTGGATGTTCCTGCCGACACATTCAAATATCCCTACGAGAAGCTCCAACGAGCTCTTCTGGCCATCAAACTTGCAAACTGCCATGGAGGGGAACTCAAACAATGAGCTGCCCTAGCTTAAAACCTATCTACTAAACATGTACAGCAAATAGTTAATTCGCTATGTATTTCTCAGAGAAGTTAGAAGTGTTTTCCTGAACATTAAAGCCATGAAACTCCGTATTCACTACTATCCAGGTGAGGTTGGTAGGAAAGGTTCTGAAATTATTATAAGCTGCAAATATATAGATCTGTGCCTATATTTTTAAGACAAAAGTAGTGATCACTGGTTCCAAATATAATTACCGTAAAAATTCTTAAAGTGTAATAGGTCATTTGAAAAGATTAATAGACAACTAAGAAATCTAAGATAATCTGGTGAGATGACCAAGCCAGGGACACACTGCTCGTCTATAGGGCACATTCTCTGTTTATACACAAGGTTAGGCACACTCTAAGCCTTGCCTAGAGTCTATTGTTTCAAGAGACACCAAACTGATGCAATAAATAAAACTTAATAAATAATCAAATAAATAAAATATTTTAGTCATGAGTCAAACATCTCTAAAATGACATAGTACCCAAGTTGCCACCTCAAAGAATCAAAAATAACATAAATAGTGAAAATCACAGAGTTGTGGAGAACTGCACCAGGATATGTTGAAGCATATGATATTAAGGTTATAACAGGTCTGTGTCCGAGACAAGTACATGCATCAACAGCACTGAAAACCCTATTTGAGGATCAATTTTATTCTGATAAATATGATTAGGACACCAAATTCATTCCTTGTGAAATCATTAGCTGTTAATCAACCTCTAAATGAGGAGGAAGCTGCTATAACACAGGAGTTACTCTCTTGGAATCCACTATGGTCTGGGCTTCATGAGCTCTGTGAGCTCTTTGGAATTCCATGTAAAAATGTGAGTGTGTAAGTGTATGTGTATTTTTCTGGAAGAGGTACACACAGTTTAAATCAGACTTTTATATCGTTCTTAGATCCTCCAAAGTTAAGACCCACTATTCTAAAAGCAGGCTATTGTTTATCTACATAGAAGTACCTAACTGGATTTTAGATAATCTAAGTAACACCCCATAAGTCTAAAATTAAGAAAATTATTTCAATTTTCTAAATTACTCACAAAAGTACTTCAGAAAAGTGGATATTAGATTTATCGTAATTAAAAAAAACAACAACAAACATCAGCCACAGAATGGAAATACAATGGAAAGTAAGTATTTTGGGTATCCTACTGCTGTAAAAATAGACGTTAACATTATCTAAGAAAGAAAATGTAGGTTATTCTGAAAGATTTCTTTTGCCTGGGTTAAACAGAGGGCAGAAATGTTTACCTCAGAATGTCAGGACTCATTAATCTGAACAGATTCATTCCTATTCCCTTTGGTTTTTTAAAAATAAAACATGGAAGCACCAGGATGTCAAGATAAAATGTTGAAAGAAATAAGCAGTTTTTTTACATAGGTGATGGCAGTATCCCAGAAATGAGTGGGCACGTTTTTGGTTACTGCAGTAATTAGGGGCTGCTCTGGGGGTTAGGAACACTGGATGTCCGGGATTGAGCTTCATGTGTAGGATAACAAAAATTGTCCCCTATCCTCCATGTCTCTTGTATTTCCTGTTGGACATTCAAATCGATGAGAAATCTATAATTCAGTGAGCCTAGAAACTAACTCCATTGGACATATTTTTGCAAAATCCTTTTTACACACTTCAAATTTCCAAGGCACTAACTATTGGGATCAACTGTGTAAATCAAAGTAAGGTTACTTTTTCATTTGGAAATTTCCTAAGAGCTGTTCACCATGTTGGGAAATCATATCATCACTGGTGCCATGGACTGAATGTTTGTGTTCCTTTCCCAGATCAGTATGTTGAAACCTAACCCTCAATGTGATGGTAGTAAGTGGGGCATCTGGGAGGTGAGTACTTCAGGAAGCTGGAGCCCCCATGAAGGGGATTAGTGTCTTTAGGAAAGAGGCCTCAGGGGGATCCTTCACCCTTTCTACCATGTGAGGACACAGTGAGAATGTACCATCACTGAACCAGAAAGCAGGTCCTCAACAGACGACAAATCTGCCAGGACCTTGATCTCGGCCTTTCAGCTTCCAGAGCTGTGAGAAATCTCTATTGTTTATAAGCTGCCTGCTCTATGGTATTGTTACAGCAACATGGACTAAGACAATGGCAACACCATTCCTGGACTCAGAGCTGACAACACGAGCCATTTATACCAGGCTGCGGATTTTTGCTGCTGGATTCAGGGTTATTCACATGTAGTGCAAATCCATGAACACTTCATTGTGTCTCAGTACATAGTCATGCCAAGTCATTACCATTTGAAAACCATTAAAAAAATCTTTTCTTTTAAGTTCAGTGAGGACATTACATCAATTTTAAATATCCTCTGTATGGAGAAAGGCTGCTAGGGAAAAACTAATAAAATCCAAATAAAGGGTGGAGTTTAGTTCAGAGTACTGTACCAATGATGGCTTCTTGGTTGGGACACGCACACTATGACATGGTAAGATGTGGACAAGACGGGCATCAGGGGAAGGGGGACCTGGAAATGTGTGTACTATCTTTGCAAGTTTTCTGTAGATCTAAAACTATTCTAATAAAAAGCTTATTTTTTAAAGTTTACCTTTAGAGGTATATAGAGACTTCAACTTTGGAAAACTGTCCCTCCATTTCTGTTTACATCAGTTTTTAATACTGTCAGATTGAACTACTGAACTAGATGCTTTCATATGTCAGTAGCAGTTAAGTTTAGCAAGTTCACATGGTTTATCCTACAACAGTTAGGGCCTCGTTTACAGGAATGCATTATGAAGTTAAGAATAAACGTACTTTTCATTTGCAGACATAAAGAAAACGGCATCCGTTGTGCACATACCTCCGCTCTCTGGAAGATTCTCTCTAGGGTTATCCTATATGATCTATGCTTTTAAATTGAGGCTAGTAAAGAGAGGTGTTACGAAATATTTATTATTTAAAAAGGAGTAAAGAGTCTGGGCTAGTTGAAAACCATTTAACTACACAGAGCATTAATAAGCAGAGGAGACAGATTACAGCAGTTGCTTATCTGTGAAGCTTACACCAAATTCATATGGAAAAAAAATTAAAAGCAGAGTATTTTAACCCTTCCATGATGACAGCCTTGTCTTTCCCAGGATGCTATTCAGTCAGCGCTTTCATTAGTGAATTCACCTTGAAGTAAAATATATTGTGAAACAGCACCCAATCAGAAACAATTAGTGTTTTTGCAGAAGGCCTATGAAATTCTTGAACATGGTCAGCTTCTGAAAACAATGTATTAAGGGGAGAAACCCAACTGCAGTGAAGAAACAAAACCTCTAGAAAAGCCATTGGCGGGTTCACCATGAGAGATCACTCACCTGTGCACAAATCTGATGCATGACGTGACCAAATTCATGGAAGTAAGTCCGCACCTCATCGTGCCTCAGGAGAGAGGGGCGACCTGCCAGGGGCTGAGAGAAGTTCACCACGAGGGCTGCCACAGACATCATGCGGCTGCCGTCGGGCAGGAGGCAGCCGGGCTGGAGGCCGAAGCAGGCAGCATGGTTGTATTTCCCTTCCCTGGGAACCAGAAGCGAAGTCTGTGAGATACAAACGCCCTTCTCCAGCAACAACGTTGCCCTGGCCTCTCTCAGTCACTAAGTCTCATTTGATACATATTTGATAGAAGATGCTTTAAAACATTTAACTTTCAGAAAGGAGGTAAAACTATGGACAATATAAAAAGATCAGTAGCTGCCAGGGATTAGGGACAGATGAATAGGTAGATAGAGCACAAAGGATTTTTACGGCAATGCAGCTACACTGAAAATACTATAATGGTGACTATGTGTCATTATAATAATTTATCCAAACCCACAGAATATACATCGAGTGAACACAAACGTAAACTATGAACGTTGGGTGATTATGTGTCAATGTAGGTTCATCAATTGTAACAAATGTACCACTTTGGTGGGGGATGTTGATAATGGGGGAAAGTATGAATATGTGGGACCAGCAGGTACAGGGGAAATCTCTGTATCTTATGCTCAATTTTGCTGTGAACCTAAAACTGCTCCAAGAAATAAAGTCTATTTAAAATAAGTAAGAAATCAGTCAATCAATCAGAACCATGCCCAGGCTGAGGTAGGAGTGGGCAGGGATGTGGAAAAGGGAGGCAGGCAGAGGAGAGGACACGCACACCAGACACCGCACACACGATCTCATAAAATTTTCAGCCAGCCCAGCTCTGGTTGTGTAATGGGTCCTTCAGAGTTCCTGGAATGATTTCACGTAATTAGTTGGAAAAGTGTAAACAGGTAAACAGATGCACAAATCTTATTTTTAACAGGGAAAAGCTAAAGTCATCTGGGAAGTGTTATCCTGTTATATTTTATACCTCTTCTTATATCCTCTTCTATTTTATACCTCTTATTACAAAAGGCAATAAAAGTATTCACGATTTAAGGGTAATATGGGCACTGCTATGTTGGAGAAACAACAATTGAGTTTTCTTAAAAATATTGGGAGAATTTTAAAAAATTTAAGAAGAGCTTAAAATCTAAAAGTTTCTACCAATTTTAAAATCAGTGACATGGAGGGGTTTTTACCTTTTATTTAAAATATGTACTTGATTTATTTAGTTTTAAAGGATTCCTTATTCTGAGATTATGCCTTTTTACATTTTGTTTATACAATGATGGTGATTTTTCCCTAGCTGGGTCGCTCAGTTGGTTAGAGCGTCATCCCGCTACACCAAGGCTGCAGGTTCAATTCCAGGTCAGGGCATATAAGAATCAACCAATGAGTGCATAAATAAGTGGAACAACAAGTCGAAGTTTCTCTCTCTCAAATGAATAAGTTTAAAAAAATAATAATGGTGAGTCTTAAAAATGTCCTTAACTGGCAATCTTATGTTGGAGCCACCATAGTATTTTTGTTTTTGTTTTGAGAATCTCAGTATTTGATGAATGAAAATTGAAATGTGATTTAAAAAAAACCCTGGTCTTCCCTAAACCTACTCTAAATATTCTTTTTTGAGTTAATTAGACAAAGAAAAGAAGTTAACCCATCTCATCCTTATGAAGCAAGTATGTAGGTGACAGGAAGTGAATATTAAGGAGGTCATTGGTCACTACTCTCATAAAAGATCATCCTCTGGTCCCTATACCAGAGTTCTGGTAGCAGTGGTCAGGTCTCAAAGAAACCAATTACATTTTGGCAGAGAGACAACAGGATGAGGTGAGAAGAACTAGCTTTGACCCAGGAACAGAAAGCTCCAATGTTGAAGGATTTCCCCAGCAAGAATTCTTGGTTTAAAACTATATGCTGACACTTTGTAATTAAAAATAGGCCCATCTACATTTGACATGCGCTTATCTTTAGCTTATCTCAGAAGTGAAAGTAAGTCCATAAAGCTTGGGGATAAGGCACCTCTGCCTGCTTGTCTGGATGACAGTTTTCTAGCCTTCTTCCCAGCAGCCACCTGAAGTCACCCAAAGTCTGTGGATTAAAAACTCATTATTGGTATTGAACTAGGGGGATACTGTAATTTCCTTCCTCCGGACTTTTTGTAAAATGGATTAGTAATTGTAACAGGCTGGCTTTGTTTTAGAAAGCAGCCTGCAGAGAAAGTGACCCACATCCTTTCCTATCTGATGAAACTCTGTGGAGCCCATAGTTACCACATGATTCAGAGACAGTAATATTTTTAGTTCTCACCACTGATCTAATAACTAGTCCTGGTGATTTGCTTATATGGTGCAATGTACAAAGCAATCCTGTACAGGGATCATCAGTCCATATTACAGAACAGAAAACAGAGTCCCAAAAATGCTGTCACTCAAACATTCCAACTCAAGTCTGACTTACCGTGCTGTGTTGTTTCTCAGCCAGACTCAGGGAAGTGGCCATAGACTTACGAGTACTGGCAGACAGAGTATTAGAATAAAAAACATTTTGGGTTTCAACTTTAAATTAAGCAAGTGTAGTGCACAAGTTAGATGATGGTGATGATAATGATAATAGCTGCTAATATTTATTAAGCACTTGCTATGTGCTGGGTGGTCTCCAATGAATGCTTTGCATGTAATTAACCATTTTATCCTTACAACAACCTTCCAAAGCAGGTCGGATTAGCATTCCCACTTTACAGCACTGTAGTGTTGGCAAAGAAACTGAGGCACAGGAATGTTAAGAACCTGCCTGCTAAAGTAACAGGGCAAGACATTCTGGCTTCAGAGCCCACATCTTTAATCCCCTTACTAAGAACCACACCAGAGGCCTATGGAAGACAAGAGTGTTGATCTGGGCAGGAGCTGAATCCCTAAGGAGTTGAATCCAACAATACAGTCGTTAGTACCTTGGATAGAGGTCCAAGTAGAACTGTCCCAATACTTCTCCTGTGGCTTTATCCTTCACGGTGTAAAGTGTGACACTTTTATTCCACACATGAGGATCTGCCACTTGTTCGAATGAAAGTCCCAACAGCTCCTGGTAGATGTCCAGCAAGCCTTCAGTGACCACTTCAATGGGGAAGTATTCCTTGAGGATCTCTTGGTCTATGGAGTACTTGAGTTCTTCTGTCTGAGTCATGTAGTAATGTAAATCCCAGGCATTGATTTTTCCATCATATTCAAAACCTCTCTCTTCACATTCCTGTTTCTTCAAATTCAAAATAAACTCTCGTTCTGCCTCACCCAGGGGTTTTAATTTCTGGCTTAAATCATCTGTGAGGGAAGTGGGAAAAGTCAGCAATCTACTGCTCCTAGGAGGGAGGGAGGGATGGAGGGAGGCAGGGACGTGGGAAAGAAAAGCAGGCTCCATATGACAACCCTGCTGTTCTCTCCAAGGTAATTTATGTTATTGCTCCTCGCCCCTTTTACTGTGAGCACCACCCAAACTAGGCCGCGACTTCCTCACAGCATAAACTTCCTCAAGGCTGAAGTTTATCTCAGAGAACTCTGACAGGAGAATGTTATAATTCAAGGAAAAAAGCAAGAGTGAAACTCAACTCGTATACATGATTATTGTTCAAGAAGATGAGGCTCCTCAGAAAGGCAGGGACAATAAATCAAATGTGACCTGTGACTAGCACTACTCACAAGTGCTCAATTCCTCTGATGGTCATGGGCTTAGTTATCACTACCCTATTCCTATGGAGAAGGTCTATTTGAACACAGGAAGTCCACTTTTTAGATGGACTCAATTTATACTGTGGTCAATTGTTGACTATTTTCCTGTATTTGGCTAAATGAATATGCTCTTATTATGTATTTATTCTTCACATGTTGGTGCATATGTAAGATAAACACAGGGTTAGCTCTGTCAGAAGCACGTCCGCCACGGAGGCAGCCCAGAGTGGGAGGTGAGGGCAGCAGCCCGAGGAGTGCTGTGAAGAGAAAGGAGGAGGCTCACAGGAGATAAGAGAGAGATGATTCTGAGTGGGCCTGTCAGGAAACATGTGAGTGCAGGTAGCAAGAGGACAATTCACATGGGAATATGCCAACTTCGAATTACAGGGAAACTAAACAAATTAAGTTAATCAGGTAGTTTCTCAAGGAAAATTTTTAGCGTATGCAGTTACAACATTTTTATCAAACCTGTTAACTCCCCGAGCCTTTTTCTGTATAACATGCATCAGGATATATGGCAATTCCCTGTTCACGCCTCTGTTGTTTCCACTCAGGGAATATTCACTGAGAGAAGGGCCTCGTTTAATTCCTGTCTGTGGTTTTACCATTTGCACACTGCCTAATGCAGAATAGTTATTTCATAAATGTCTCACAGATGAATAAATTATATAATAACAAATAACTACCATTTATGGGGCACCTGCTACATGTCACATCTGTATCAGCATATACACTAATAATGCAAGGAATGGCCATTCAGGACATGGTGGAGTAAATCTTCGGCTGAAGGCTGATTTTAACTCATTATTCATCCTGCCCAACTTACTTATGCTAATAAAAACCCCAAAGAAACAGACTACATACTTTGACTAGTTGTTAAAGTCTGAAAGGGGTCGATAAGGAAGTTCAAAAAAGTCATCCTTTGGTAAACACCGGTTAAAGAAGATTACATAAAAAATCAGTACCTACACCACGGTTGTCATTCAAACATCTTCACTAAAATGGAAGAGAAAACCAGAGTGACTGCTGGGGCAGTGACACCCGGACTGAGGGACAGGGCGGAGTGACAGAATACCAGTAACTAAATGTCATGGAAGCAAGAACCATGGTTTTAAAAAGAGCGAAAGTGATGTTAAATAAATGTGAATATAGTTATTAGATAATAGTATTGATAATTATTATTTTGCATTATTTTTGTATATAGTAAGTGGCTTCTGGAATATAAAATGTTTATTTTTTGTTTATACATGTTTTATTTTCATTTGTTATTTCTCAGCTTATTTCATATGAACTCATAAGTAGCTATACTATAACTACAAACACTAAATGGCAGTGAACAAAGCCAAAAGGCTAATACTCTCTGTTACAACCCTAGATGCCTTGTTAGACATTAGTATAAAAATCCCAATCGAGCCCTGACTGGTGTGGCTCAAGGGATTAGGTGTCATCCTGCAAAACGAAAGGTTGCCGGTTCAATTCCCAGTCAGGGCACATGCCTGGGCTGCAGGCCAGGTCCCCAGTTAGGGGTGGGGGGTATGAGAGGCAACCGATTGATGTTTCTCTTGCACATACATGTTTCTCTTCCTCTCTTTCTCTCTCCCTTTCCCTCTATCTAAAAATAAATCAAGTAAAATAAAATAAAATCCCAATCAAGATATGATATAGAACGAAGCAAGGACTATAATAGTAATATAAACAATGGGCAGCCCTTAGAACCAAGCACAGTATCTAATACATAGTAGGTGATCAATAAATTTCTCTTGAATGAATAACAAATAGGATGTCCTCAAAAGCATATGAGAGTCCAAAGCCCTCTGGCCAGTCGGTATTCTGCAGCAAAACAGTCATGGAAATGGAAATACAGAACTACTTTCAAAGAAAGAACTGACCTAGGAAGGCTGTTACATGGCTGGTACTCTTCGCGGTGTTCAGTTCCAGCACAAAGTCAGCATGTGTACTATAGCCAAGCAGTCTGGCCACTTTGGCCCTCAGTGGGAGTAGCTGCTGCAGAATTTTGGTGTTTTCCTAGTAACAAACAATAACAACAAAAACAAACATTAACATTTAGTTGGATCCAAACCATTGAAAAAGTTATTACATGTATTTTTAGGTTTGCAAAGCTCTCAAATATTTTTAGACCACCTCAATTTCTAATAAATTATTTCATTTCAGTGTTGCAGACTTTTATTTTTTGATTCATGATCCAATTGTACTTCTGAAACAACTGACCTCTTAAACATCAGGAGATAGTTATGATGTCTTAATAAAATTTTAGATACAGTAAACTTAAAGTGAAAATGTAGTTTTAAGGACTATAGTAAATCCACATTTAGTCTCATTGATAGGACTGCACCAAATATTGGTACCTAAATTATTTTTTCATTGTGGTAACATATATATAACACCAAATTTGTAGCTTTAACTTCATACCCATTAGTATGTTTACTATTTTAAAAAACTGAAAATAATAAGCATTGATGAGAATGTGGAGAATTTGGAATCTTTGTGCATTAATGATGGAAATGTAAAATGGTGCAGCTGCTGTGGAAAACAGCACTGGGACTCCTAAAAAAAAAATTAAACAGAGAATTACCATATGATCTAGCAAGGACTCAAACAGCTATTTGCATGACCATGTTCACTGCAGCATTATGTGGATAGCAGCCAAATGGTGGAAGCAATCCAAATGTCCATCAATGGGTAAATGGATAGAGAAAATGTGGTTTATACATACAATGAAATACTATTCAGCCTTAAAAAGGAGAGAAATTTTGACACACACTAGAACGTGGGTAAATCTCGAAGATATATGGTGGCGATGGTCGTGCAACAATACTTGACAACACAGAACTCTACACTTAAAAAATGTTTCAGGTATTTTTCTCAAATAATTGCAAACATTTCCTATTATTTTATTTTTTTTAAGATTTTATTTATTTTTAGAGAGAGGGAAAGGGAGGGAGACAGAGAGGGAGAAAAACAGCAATGTATGGCTGCCTCCCACATGGCCCTCACGGGGACCCAGCCCGCAACCCAGGCATGTGCCCTGACTGGGAATCGAACCGGGACCCTCTGGTTCCCAGCCCGTGCTCAATCCACTGAGCTACACCAGCCAGGCCCTATTATTTTATTTGTATCAAGATACAAATAATGATACTGCCTTATCTCCAGATGTTTTCATCTTTCCCAAACTCAACTCTATACCCATTAAATGCTAACTCCCCACGCCCCCTGCCCCAGCCCCGGGCATCCACCATTGCACTTCCTGTCCCTGTGAATTTGCTCCAGGAACCTTGTGTAGTGGGATCGTACATTTGTCCTTTCATGTCTGGCTTATTTCACTCAGCACAACCTTGTTTAAACAATAAAAGAAAAAATAAATAAACGTTGAGGTCAAAGAAAAACTACTCCTGATGATTAAATCAGCAAATCATTTATAGACATGTTTCTAAGGAAGATCACACACCAACGTCAAACCACCTGGGTCCCAAAGTCTGCTCGACCACTTACAGGCTGTCTGACTGCTGGCAAGTCCCTTAACCTTTCGAAGCCCCAGTTTTCTTACCTGCAGGGTACAGGTAGTAAAAGCAGCTCAGTCATGGGGTGAATGAAGATTTAAATGAAAATATATGTAAGTACATAGAAAAGTACCTGGAAACCAGGGCAAACTCTATATAATTATGTTGTAATTACTATTATTTTAAAATTAGGATGGAAACAGGAATATAAGGAACACACAGTATAATTCTCCAAGTTCTAAAATTAACTGATTTGAGTTTTTCTTTCACCTTTTCCAGTTTCCCTAGACCTTCTCTCCAGACTGCCAATTTTCTCCCAGTATCTATTCCTCCACTCTTCCCCCAGTACTAGCATTCTCTGAGTTTTTGCTGGACACAAGGTTAGCTGACTACCCTTCCCAGACTTCCCTAAAGCTAGTTGTGGGACCTCGGAACACGAATGTGGTGGAGAGTGAAATTTCTGAGTCATCTCTTTATAGATGCTTGCCTTGCTAGCTGTGAACTAAAGGCGACAACCATGGCCTTGGAAACCACATGCTGAGGATGGTAGAGCTACCCTCCAGCTCTAGGATATTCACCTCTGTACTGTTAGTTTCAAGAGAAATAAACCTTTTTTAAAAAGGTTGTCAAACATATAACATAAAATATGCCATTTTAACCATTTTTAAGTGTACAATTATGTGGCACCGATTACACTGAAACTGTTGTGCAGCCATTACCACTATCTGTTTCCAAAACCCTTCCGACACCCCCAAAAATAAACTTGGTAACCATGAAGGAATACCCCCCCAAAATCCCCAGCCCCTGGTAACCATTAATGCTTTTTGAAGAGGAATAAGGTTTATTTATTTGCATCTCTGTGCTGCTGGTTGACTTTTATACAGTTCCTTCAGCTAGACTCTAACACCCACGGGACTGATACTAGGAAGAGGATGCTGCTGTAACAAAACTGAAAAATGTGCAGGAGTGGAAGGTGAGGACACAGACACCACAGGCTGAGAAGCTGGGAATCCTCGTTACACCAGGGACCACATTCGATAAAAACTCTTGCTTGCCGTGAGTCAGAAGGCAGGCCAATTCCCTACTGAGTCTTCGCTGTAGGGGAATTGCTGGGAAAACTAATACTGATGTGCGTGTGTTTGTATTTGTTACTCTAAGATTACATGAGAAAGATGTGGTTAAGGGAGAGCTGGTCAGTTTGCAAAGACCAAAGGAAAAGAGTTTCTCTGAGAGAGTCTGCCTGTGGCCCACAGTCTGGGGCTTCATGTGGCTGGAGAAGCCAATTCTCCTGTAGTCCCAAAGTCAGAAGCAAGGACTATGACTCAGAGTTACTGAACTGCAGAGATTTATCTGAGAACGCTGCATTCCTCCTGAAGCCTACCACTTCCAGGCAGCTCTGAAGCAGACACCATGACATGGATGAAGAGCAGGAGGGGCATGATACAGTAACCAGTACATAAGAAAGGATTTGGTAGGTTTAAGAACTATGAACAAAAGCAATACTTGGGTATAGTTATTTTCATGTGAATCTGACTGGAAACAACAAAGAGAAAACCTACTGAGTTTTTTAATGGACTTTATTCCTGCCTAAAAGGAGACCCAGTAAGTCCAATGGGTTATCCCAAGAACATCCCAGACACAGAATCCTTACAATTCCTGCCAAACTATGCTTCCTATTGTTTCCTTTGCCGAATGGGAGTTCATACCGTGGCCACTCTGTCCCTATTCTACCACTGATGTATGTGTGCTGGGCGTGAGCGGGCTAGACAACCAGTCTTTCCTTTCATAGGTTGCTAGGTCATGAGAAGTTACAACTGGGGAGGACTGTGTATCACCCAGAGAGACCAGTCTTTGAGCTCAAGGCAGTAACTGGGTGGGATCCGACGCCTGGTAAATGGGGAAGAGGTGCTCATGGTTACTTGGATAGACTAGGGTGCGGCTGGCTAGATGACTCTTGAAATCCATTTCTCATTCTTCCTCTTTTCCTTTTGGTAATAGAATCCATTCAACTGAGCAAATGGCTACCAGCTGAAGACTCATTTCCCAGCCTCCCTTGCAGCTAGATATGGTTATACAATGGAATTTGGGTTGCTGCGATGTGCATGTAGTTGATATATGTCATTTCCAGGTCTTTTTTTTCTTAAAGATGCCTGCTCTGTACTTTATTCTCCCTCTTCCTTCCTTGCAGATTGGGAAATGATGACAATTAAAAAGCCCTTGGAAGTCGCTGTGGGGAGACAGAGATGCTCCACCAGCCTGAGTGCTGACTTGGGAGAAGAATGCAACTTTTAGTTTATTTAATCCATTCTATTTTTATTAGAATAGCTTAGCCTGTGGCCATAACCAGGCAAGTTGTTGATGGGCAAGGTAAAGGCTAATTATTCTAGCTCTGAGGGATTAGGAGGCATAATGCTCATACAAAGAGAAATATTAGTCCTGAGGTGGCTGCAACGTTGGTTAACAAAGCAAACCCTTTTCTTAAAGTTTTCCATAAAAACAAACAAAAAACCAACCAACCAAACAAACAAACAAAACATTCATAAGTACCTCTTTGCATCTGGTATTAAAAGCCATTTCCATCTTCCTTCTGGTTTCTGGGACACAACATTTCTTCATGACAGGAAAATAGTGAGGATATTTTAAGGTAATTTTATACTTGTCATCATCTGTTTTCTCTAAACTCTCAATGAAATCATCAGGAAGAGCACCTGCAAGAAATTCTCTAATTATTGTTTAATTTAACACTGGCATGGTGCCATTACAAACTCTAGGAATTTTGTGGAGGAATTAAAATTCAAATAAAATGACAATCCTTATAATATCAAGGGGGTGGTGCTTAGAGAACAGGTGCCCTAGGAGATGCTAACTCACTATATGAAGAGGCTCCAGTGCACTTGTGCAGATGGTATTTGGTTGGAGAATAGACAAATTAAGCCAAGCAAGATCCAGAACAGAATAAGAAGAGACTAGTTAAAGTTACACTGTAGGAGACATTGTGAGGCAAAAAATTTTCAAGGAACTGAAGGCTGTTAAACAACAGCGTAAGTTATCCAAGACAGATCATGAAATATTCTCAGGACTGTCTCTAGAAACAGTGTTCACTCGCATTAGCCTATAACCCAGGCGTGGTTTGGCTGTCTTTTCTGTAGAATGGAGGTGGATTCCATAGAAGGGACTGGATCATTTTTGAAACAATTTTTTAAACTTTGATTTGGCAAATTGTGAGGTGATATTATCTGCCAGAATTGTATAATTTAATGTAGAAACCTAACAAAATTTTACCAAGTTCAGCCTTGGAAAATACAAGGAAGGTATCATCCTCATTGAGGTTTTTGTTAAAGTCAATGCACAGCTCACTCATTCTTTTCTTCATTGCTTTGATTTCCTGAAACAAAAACACAAATACAGGACCTTAACAATAAAATGAATTTCTTATTGTTATCATTATCAGTCAAGTTTCACTTTATATGAAGACTGACTTTTGTCTCCAACTCCCAGGAAGTACTTTCTTTCTTTTTTTTTTTTTAAGATTTTATTTATGTATTTTTAGAGAGAGGGGAAGGGAAGAAGAAAGAGAGGGAGAGAAACATCAATGTGTGGTTGCCTCTTGTGCCCCCTACTGGGGATCTGGCCCACAATCCAGGCATGTGCCCTGACTGGGAATCGAACCAGTGACCCTTTGGGCCCATGCTCAATCCACTGAGCTACACCATCCAGGGCACGAAATACTTTCTTAGACATGTGCTTGATTAGTTTGCTGCACTCTTGTATGTTGCGTCCATGAGTATCTGTATGTAACATGAACAAAATAGCAATCTGGCAATGTGTTAGAAATTTTCGTAAAGTTGAAAGAACTGAGTAAATTTAGGAGACAGAGTCAAAGCAGTATCTAGCACGCAGTATACACACACTTGCTAAATGAAAGAATGAGTCTATCAGCCTGTTAATAATGATATTTTGAATCTTTTCTAATTCAAAATTTTAATTTAGTAAATCAGTACTTGGTGCTGAAGTAAGCTAAAAGATAAGAACTGAATGATTCTATGGCTGCTTTACGAAAAAAGGCTATGTCTTAGTTTTTATAGAGCATGTTCAAACAAATGCAATTGAGGAGACCTAATGTTGGTCTAAAAAGTATCAGGTGGATACTTTTCAAAGGAAGCCGTATGAAGGGAACCACGAGGAAAAACATGAAATAATTTTATTAATCTGTCCCACTTTTCTGAAAATGCTAGCTAATGAAATTTACTTAAAACCACACTGGCTCTCCATGTTGTGGCCCTGACCACAAGCATCACCTCCACCTGGGAACTTGGTAGAAATGCAAATTCTGGAGACCCACACAAAATCCACTGAAATGCAAACTCACAGACGTGTGGGCTCTGGTGACCAGAGTTTTAACAAGCCCTCCAGGAAGTTCTGAGGGACACTCAATTTGACACACTCGGTGTCATTGTCGGACATCCTGGTTGATTCATATGACTGAATCCATTAAGACATGAAGGGAGGTTTGATGGAGGCTTCTCTATGTCCTTCTAGATGGTGGGGGCTTTTGATTTGCAGCCATTTTAGAAAAAAAGGAGCCACCGCTGGGCAGCACTAACCGTGAAGAAGACAGAGTAGAGGGACAGGAAAATCAGATGGCCGAGACACCACTGAGCACCGGGGCCACACCAGCCCATGCAGCCCGACAACCTCTGCACCTTCCAGTTACACAAGCAAGTAAATCTCTTCTTTTGTTCAGACTGTTCCAACAGGGTGTTGTTAGCTACAAACAAACCCATTTTAACTAATAGTGTTCATGCCCCAAACAGAGCTGATGATGGACAAGGAAGGCAAGTCAGGTAAGTGAGATCAGTCTGATTTCTCCTGTGAGTAGGACGGAGGGGACACTACGTGTTCGAAGGGCACGTGGGTGGGAGAAGGGAGCCCGTATCTCAGCAGTGCCTTCAGTTACATCTACCCTGCTGCCATCACCTGGTCTGCGTTTCCTTTAAACTTGTTTCCAGTTCTACGCCCTCGAAGAATCACCTGGAAGTAAATCATGGGTTATTTTTTCCTTTCCAAAGAATGAGTTAAGTCTGCAGCCGAGTTTAATTTCTGAAACTGGAAGATCTGACCGGCATTAGACAAAAGAAACAGTTTGAGAAGCAGTTTTCACCAGCTAATCTCTCCACCTTTAAGGGCCATATACTAATCATAGGGTATTTCATCTCAAAGTGCTGGTTTTAAAACTCTCCATCGTACGGATTTTATCACTAGTGCCCTATCTCTGTAACACCAAGGGAAGGAAAATACTGAGACTGGAACTAGGTATTAGGGAATGTAAGATAGAGCAGAGAAAATAAGCCCAGCGTATATGACACAAATAACACTTGGATGCGGTTAAAGAAAAATTAAGTTACCAGTTGTCAGTCACCATGAGGTGAATAGGAGTTGTATTGCAGAATTTAAAACCACTGACTATCAAGTACATTGTAAATGGATTTTAATTATGCATTATTTCCCATATCAAAATATGCACTTCCCATTTTGTAGTTGTTGTTGCATTTTCTTTTACTTACTCCTTTGTCCTCCTAAGAAAAGGAAACATAAACTCACATTTTGTACTTGTTCTGGAAGATGGAGCCCATTCCTTTTTCCCATTTTAACTGACTTTTCCAAGTATCTTCTGGCTTCGGGCTTTATCTTCCCCAGATCACAGGATTCCTAAAATGAAAGAGTGTGACAGCCATTCTGTGACTCCAGTGTCTGCGTAAACCATGAACTACGAGGCTGAACCAAATTTATTCACCATCTCTGTGGCTACGAAGGACATAGGTGGTTATGAGGCAGGCCCTTCTGAAGACCTCATTTCTTTTATGCTTTAGTGAGCCTCTGCTCATTTAAAACAGAAAAACTGAATAAATAAAAAGCTAACAGAATTGCCTGGCCTTGCATCAGAATCAAGACTGCCTGTACTATTTGAAAGTGTGATAATAAAACCATTTGCATAATCTCATTCTGAGCATTCTCTATGACCCAGTGGTCTTTTTTCACAAAACATGCTCCTTATCATCAATCATCTGGATTTCATTTTCCATCATTTGCTAACCTAGTTCCACTTGAGAGGAAGGCATAAAAATAAAGGGCAAATTCTGCACAAATGGAGAGTGGGACTCTTTTGCCAACATACCAAAAAAAGGTTTTGCAGCTTGATTAAGCCTCAGCAAAAGGCTTCCAACACTTTCAAAATGGCTCACTGTCACTTGGCAAGAGAGATGAGGGGACAACAGCAAGCTGCATCTGAACAGTTTTGTGGGGAAAGTGCGTCCGCACAGCACACAGAGGAGGAACGCTGGACAGCACGTTTCAACCTGCACATGGCAACGCGAACAGCACTCACTCAAGAGAACAAAGAGCCCTGGAGGAAAATAAAAAATTCCCCTGGCTGCAGCAAGGTATAAAAACACCAGATGTTTCTTCAAAACAGGTGCCAAATACACGTGGCACATCTGGAAGGCTGGTCAGCTTGTGGTCCCTGGGAGGAAATGGACTCCTGACAGAGGAGTAACAGATTCGGTTTGGTTCAGAGACCCACCATTGGTTGCACTCTCTCTCCATGAAAAACCTGGGCTGTCTATCCCTGAGCTTTATATTTCCCCACTAATTAGATCTCTAAAAGAACTAATTAGATCTTAGCTTTAGAACCTGTGTTTTAGATTGTTGGCACAAGGCTCTTGCTGCAATAATACTGTAATTTTTAACATTTTGTTGTAGCAGGTAAATAGAGCTGTACTCTAAATGAAGGTACTACTTAACACAAGAGTGTCTCTCTCACCTTGCCTACCAATAAAAAATTTTATGTCACAGTAGTAAAGCACTTGTTCATAGATTACTCACAGTTTCCTCTGCCTTTTTTCTCAGTGGAGGCAGAGAACAATTAGACTCATTTTTCCAAAATAACCTCCTTTTATGTCCTTGGGGCATTTCAGAGCATGCTGGCATGACTGGAGTTGGAACCCTCCCTAGCTGGTGTTGGCACACACTGGGATCTCAGCAGCAGGTGTCTGCAATGGGAAGAAACGCAGAACGTCCGGGGAGATAAACTGGGCTATGAGCTGGGGCCCTCAGGGACGGCCAGCAATTCAAATCAGTGTTCACGCGGATGCGATGGACAGTCCGAGTTGTTGAAGGCTGTCCTGAGGTGTGTGTGGGGCATGGCAGCAGGAGTTTCTAGATAGTACAATACTGTAAGTTGTAAGGTTGGGAACGTAGGCAGTAGCTCTCTGTAGTGGGGAAGAGGGAAAAAAAAAACCCTGGTGACAAGGGCCTGGGTAAGTTGTGCAGGGCCCAAGTGAGCAGGTGGAGCTCCAGGGCAGAGACCCTTCCCAGCAGGGCAGTGAGCCAAGACAGAAGCCAGGCACAAAGCTGGACAGCAGTGTGGGGTACCTGGGTTCTAGGGGTTCACTGGGTCACATTTAGCCCTGAGGCTGGGACAGAGGCTGATCACAAGTTTCACCAGTTAATGTAAGTAGAATTATTCTACACTCAGGATGGGCTCTCATTCTAAGTGAGCCTGGACTTGCCATTCCTGGGCTGCTACTTAAGAAAGCGTGGAAGTATACAAAGGGGAAAGCCCCCCAAACCAGAATTATCTTCTGGAAGGCAGGCCTCTTGTAGTACAGTCTTCCCCCATTAGGTGAGTGTTCTAGGAACCCACCTGTATCAGTGTGCCAGCTGGCGTTGTTGTGAGAGGCTGCATTCGGCTTCAGTGACTTTTTTTTTTTAATTTTATTTTTATTTTTAGAGAGAGGAAAGGGAGGGAGACAGAGAGGGAGAGAAACAGCAATGTATGGTTGCCTCTCACAAGGCCCTCACTGGGGACCTGGCCTGCAACCCAGGTATGTGCCCTGACTGGGAATCGAACCAGAGACCCTTTGGTTTGCAACCTGGTGCTCAATCCACTGAGCTACACCAGCCAGGGCTTGGCTTCAGTGACTTTTTTTTTTGGAAGACTCTTTCAATGCATCTGCCTATTTCATGATGCTTGACTTATGTGCACACCTGCTTACATCCCACTGAGTGTTTAGCAGTTTTTGACCAAAAATGGCATGATCCCTGTGCCCCACACTCCCCATTCACCCAATCTCATCCCAAGCAACTTTTTTTTTTTTCCCTAGATGAGAAAGTCCTTAAAGGGAAACGTTTTGCTCACGTGGAAAAGAACAGCAGGAGCACTAAAAGGCATCAAGATCAAGGAGTTCATATCTGCTGTGAGCAGTGAAAAGAATGTCTCGATAGGTGTATTGCATCAAATGGAGAGTACTTTAAAGTGACTGAAGTTTAAACATGTACAAATAAATATATAATTTTTAAAAAATAAATTCCAGCCCTGGCTGGTGTAGCTCAGTGGATTGAGCTCATGCTGGGAACCAAAGGGTCCCGGTTCGATTCCCAGTCAGGGCACATGCCTGGGTTGCAGGCCAGGTCCCCAGTGAGGGCCACGTGAGAGGCAACCATACATTGCTGTTTCTCCCTCTCTTTCTCCATCCCTTCTCCTCTCTCTAAAAAAATAAATAAAATCTTTAAAAAAATAAATAAATAAATTCTAGGGTTTTTTTGGGTCCCCCTTCATAGTCAGCATAGTAAACTCCAAATTCATGGTCTAGATTAGGTAAAACTACTTACTCTCCAAATAGGTAATACAACTGTAAACAGGTGGAAGAATGTTCTGAGAAAAATCAGTCCTGAAATTAGGTCTAATTAAAATATGACTAATCATGTGTTACTGAAATATGCGACTTACCACAAAAATGACACTTAACAAAAATCTGACTCAATTATAACCAGACATGCTTTGCCAGTTTGACTCTGAGGTTGAGAAATCTCCGGAGGTCTCTGGTAGGAATAAGGCGCTTCTGAAATGTGCTTCTGAAGCACATTCCTGTCCCAGAGTGGATCGGGCTCACATTCTCCCTTACACTCACCAGGCAAGGTCAGAGTCACTGCCCAAGGATTTTCTCAGAGGGAATCAGTCAACACTTCTAGACGGCTCTGTGGTCACCGTACCTTCCTTCCTGAACAGGAACTTAATCTCCCTGATTCTGCACCAGGTCTCAGGCCTTTCGGGGTGACGTTTCTCCTTTGTAGGAGTAGGGGTAGGTGGGGTGGGGGAAAGCTAAAGGTCTCTGAAGTAATTTGCAAGTTTACATAATCTGACAGCAGAGCCCTTTTTAAATCTCTGCGGTGACAAGATTTAGTTTTCCCCTAACTTCCTCCTGTAACAAAGAGCTTTTGTGGAAAAGAGTGAACGTGCACACACACATGTACTTGGATGTTTGTATCTTGCATACTCGTTTTACAGGCTGAGGGTGAAGGAGTTTCCTAAGATCACATAGCTTTTTAGTGGTAAAAATGGGGGTAGAAATAAATTCTTCAAATTCTTACTTCAGTACTTTGAAGAATTTCAACATGCCTTACAACAATGCCATCCTTAATCTGTAAATCTTCAGCACTTCATAATAAAAAGTGAAAAATTTTCCTAGTTTCCCAGAAATCCTCCCTACCTCCTGTCCCATGATTTTTTGTCTTTTTCTTCACAAGACATTCACAATCTAGTTTCTAAAATATGTAAATGACAAATTATTTTAGTGGGATTTACTGTATTGTATATTCAAAGCAGAAATTACGACGCTGTTAAAAGAACTCTGGGGATTAAGCTAGTGTATTCCTCTGAATACCATTTAGAGAAGTGGATTCATAAACTTTAAATATGCTAAAGAAATATAAGACAACGGAGTATGATAATGCAGACACTATTACTGCAGAAGCTTACACAGAGGTATAACTGGTTTAATTAAATGTGTTCTATTCGTCGTTTCTTCCTGTTGTGTGTTTTTTAATCAGTACATTCACAGCTAGGTTTCTATCCTATTACTGTGAAGAGGACATTCCTCGGCAACTGCCTACTTTCAGGACAGAAGGGCTGCCGAGAGGCCTGCTTGCTGACTGCTAACTCAGTGCACTGCACCGTCACAGGACTCACTGCTTGTGTGTGGGCCACGGGCAGCAGGGGGACACCGGCAGTGTGGAACCGCACGGCACGACTAGTTCAGATCCAGTCAACACACACTTACTGCGCTCCTAGGCATGCCAGGCACCAGGGAGACAACGATGAATATCCTTGAGGTATTTTAAATCACATGAAGGAGAAAAAGATACATTAGCAAGTAATGTCTACCATGTAGTGAATGAAAAGAGAGGTAAGTACTTGGGAAGAAAAAAGGTGCCTATCTCATGAAGAAACAAAGGCAAGGTTGTTGATGCTTTATACGGCATTCCTAGGCTTTTAAGAGCTTGACAAAGGCACAAGTTTTTGTAGTATTGACTATGACCAATGACTAGACTCCGTACATTTCAAAATCCAGAAGGCCTGGTAAGTAAAAGGAATTACCATTATCATATTGAATTCTGGACATAGTTTTCTTCCTTCTTCCCCCTTCCTCCTTCTTTCTGTCCCTTCCTTCCCTCCCCTCTCCTCTCCTCTTCTTTCTCTCTCTTCTCTGCCATGGTTTTAAGGCAAGGTTCTTGTATTTTGTTTTGGTACTAGGTCTCTATGACTGTTCAAGTACATCACAGTATTTAATCCCATGATCTACTCATTTTCAATCAGGGATGTCCATTTAGAGACATCCCTCTGGGGCCACATTGGAAGAAGAGTTTTCTTGGGCTGCACATTAAATACACAAACACTAACGAAAACAAAAAAAATCTCATAATGTTTTAAGTAAATTTACGATTTTGTGTTGGGCTGCATTCATAGCCATTCTGGGCCACATGCGGCCGACAGGCTGTGGGCCGGACACCCCTGATACACTGTAATATTAAAACTCTCCTGTTTAAACCATTAACTGGCTAAGATGAATTGGTAAGACCAGAGCCCATGGCTCTAAAAAAATATATGTAATTAATATTACAATAGATACCTGTATTCCCCAATTTAGCTTGCATAATTCAGACTCCATTTCACTGAAGAATCCCTCTTCTGTAGTTATTTCCTAGCAGGTCACTGGAATAAAATATTGTGTGCCTGGATTGTTTTATCATGAAGACACTGTACATTTTTCTTACCAATATGGATGGAAAGAGCATCTGTAAAACCTTTTCTGATTTTGCTGGCTTTTTAGCCAACAGTTGAGAAATCTTTGTCAGGACTGGAGAATGAGATTTGCCGTTTACTGAAGGGCCCAATTATAGCATAGAGCTGATACTGATAGTTCTGCATTTTAACAAACACTGCCCAAATAAACAACTATTTGTCAAGGAAGGTGTTTAAAGGTAACTAAATTCACCGAATAAGCTCCAATGCATTAACAAACACTACAGTTATTTTTTATTATTCTGATGCAGCCTTAACAGACATTGTAAAGGCTCCTAAAAATGTTCACACAATAATCCATATGGATGAGGGTAATTACTCCATTTGGAAAAAGGAAAAATTATGAGGCCAAATCTGAAACTACTATAAATTATTACAACAAAACCTGGAAGTGAACCAGCCCAGACAAGCACACAAATCTGATGACTGCACTGGTGTTTATGTGGTCACTATGCTGTGCTCGTCTACTACTGAGTCTACTACAGAGGCAGCAGTTTGTTCTCGAACTTGGTGGGGTCAGTCCATAATGTATACAAAATTTAAAAATATGATAGAGAAACCTACAGAGAAAAAAATTTTAAAGTGACAAACCTCCCATATTTTGGTAACATTCATAAAAATCTGAGATGGTGGAACAGTAATAAAAACATCTGACTCAATATCATTAAGATGAAAATACCTTTAAAATTTTTTCTAAATTAAAGTATAGTTGGCTTGTAATATTATATTAGTTTCAGGTGTGCAAGATAGTGATTTGAAGTTTATGTATCTTATGATGTGATCACCATGCTAAGTCTAGTAACCGTTTGTCTGTATGGTGCCATTTATATGAAATATCCAGAACAGGCAACTCCATAGACAGAAAGCAGACTGGCAGTTGCTGGGACTCGGGGAGGAGGAAAGGGGAGTAACTGAGCTGCTTAATGGATATGGGTTGAAATACCTTTCCGAGGCTAGAAAATCCCAAATGAGGACTTAGAAGTCAGGATAAAAACAGAGTTAGAGAAAATAGAAATTCTGAGGAATGTTTTAAAACACATATGTAATACATAGATCAAATTAGATTACTGGGAATAAAATAAAAATAGACTGTAAAGGCCATGAATTGAATCCCATAAAATAATAACCGGGATCAAAAAGAATTTAGTTAATAAAAAATAATCACAAAGTTCTTTTAATTTGTTATTTTTATAGTGCCAAAGATGAACAATTCTGAACCACAGACATGATAATAGATTATAGGGTGAAAAATGCTTGTCTGACATGAGAGAACAGACAGCTTACACTCTTGTATGTCTACAGTAAATCTTGATCACATATTCTTTTTTTTTTTCTAAAGAGAGGGAAAGAAACAGCACTGTGTGGTTGCCTCTCATGCATCCCATATTGGGGACCTTGCCAGCAACCCAGGCATGTGCCCTGGCTGGGAATTGAACTGGTGACCCTTTGATTCGCAGACCCGTGCTTAATCCACTGAGCTACGCCAGCCAGGGCTTTTTTTTGTCACATATTCTATAGTGAGCTGCAAATAAAACATTTGATATACTGCTTTTTTATTTCAACTGTCAAAATTTGCTAAAAGGAACAAAATTGTTGAGATTTTTGCATAAAGAAGCATGTAAAATTACACAAAAATGCCTAGGATTATAAAACATTAGTTGTTTCCCAACCAAACTGCTAAAGTTTTCCAAAAATCATGAAATCAAAAATTTAAAGCAAAGATAAGCCAAAAATGCTAGAAATCCAGTCAACAATGGTGATGAAAAGACCAAAAAACACTCAGGTCAGACCCGGCTACGACATTCATTACCCATGATTTCCACGCTAATTCTCAAAAGTGTGAAGATCAAGTGTGGCATGCAGCAGCAGCAAGTCATCAACACAAAGGCCAAGACCACGCGATACTTACCGATAAACAACTCAATCCCATTTGCTTCTAGTTGATCTGATCTAATATAAACCTTATCATATTTTGAAAATTCAAAGAGGTTTTCACATTGAATCACCAAGTTCATGATGGCTAAGAAGCCTTAGATTTATAGATGTACACTCTTTTACACTTGGTCTTTAATCTTACGTGAATGCAATCAGCAGCTAAACATAAACCTGAGTGGTATAATATAACATTATATAACACTGTGCTATGTCTATTGTTGTAGTAATTAGAAAAAAAAATCTAGGAGCATCAAGTACTTTTTATGGCTGGCCAAAGGTTTTAGTTTTTTATTGCAGATTTTTTTTCTTTTAAAGGGATTCATAACATCAGTTACCTGTAAATGAACAATTCTCAGAAATATATCTTCTCTCATGCTCATCTCGATATCAAAACGAGAAAGCCTTTTATCTGCTTCTGTACTTGCTGCCCGCACTTCTTTGTCAGAGGAGACATGCTGGGGAAAGTCTAGCATGGTTCGTTCCACTGTTAATAGAGGAGAAAACTATGAGGACTCATCAAGTCGGTGTTAAGAAAAATCCCTCCTGTCCAGATGAACAATTATCCTGATAAAAGCTGTGCATTTCAGACTTTCTATAAAGGTTCCTAAGGCTATCAAAAAACAGCATTTAATGCAGGGCTTGGCTGTCCCAGTGGCATTATTAGGGACAAGCAGGGTGTGCAGTGAGCACTTATTAATGCATGCTTTGAGTGTGATTTGCAAACTGGGCATATAGAAAGATAAAGGTATAGTTCTTATACTGAGGAATTTTATAATCTGGCAACTCGGGGTGGGGAATAGTGCATTAAGAAAAAAGAACAATACAGGACAGAGCAGGTTATGACTGGGATAGCAACTGAGAGGCTGCAGTGCTGAGGGCCGGGCGCTGTGCAGTGCTTCATGGAGGAGGAGGGCCCTCAGAAGGTGGTGGGGCAAAAGGAAGCACCCAGTAGAGGGTTGGAGAAGCAGAGAGTATAGGCCGGGGAAGGGCAGGGACATGGGACGTTTAAAAACCAATTTAGTGGGATAGATTTTATTTAAGTTATGGACCCTCCCCCAATGCAAACATTCATACAAACCAGAGTTCCAAACAATTTCAGAAGATTCTCAGGAAACTCAGTGGACACATCCACTGAGCTGAATATCGGGGCTATTCCTGTTAAATGATGGTGCTCATGTAGTCTACTCTAATTTTCCCATATTAAACTTGGTTCTTGGATTTTTCATATATTTTTGTATTTTGACTTTAATTGGGCAAAAATCCAATGTCAATAAAATAACCCATAGTATAGAAACAAATGAGGATGGGTTATAGTGATGGTTGTGGTTATGCTGTGACAATGAATAGACTTTTATTTTATCTATAGTACTTTTAAAGGTGTTGTAAATAGGTAAAGTTTATTCATGTGATACATGGTAAACAGGAGAGCTACCCTTTACATACCAAGAAATCATACAGTTAAACAAGCTACCCCACTTTTATCAGTTTTCTTAAAACATTGTTACAAAGTGTGAAAAACCTGCCACAAATATCTGAACAAATTCATAATGTGTTTTATAAAAATCAAATTAGATAATTTTTTTAGAATTTGGTTTAGTATATAATTTTATGCCCCTTAATTAAAGAAAAAATAAAACAGATTTAAATTTTAATACCTATAGCACTTGTTTAAGTGATATAATTAACTACAGTTATAATTTCTGTTTACTTTTTAAAATGAGCTCAAAAAGATTATTAAGTAGGACAAAACTGCTCAGAAACTTAAATGAGTGGCATAAAATACAGGAACCTAAAATTGGGAACGTATTCTTAAACAAACAATGATACTGGAAACCATTTCCTTCCTTACTTTGCCACAGAGACCTGGAACCAGACTTACACTGTAGCTGCCAGACTATAAACAACACTGATGTCCAGTACCTGCCACTGGACGAGTGGGGTTTTAACAGCTCTTGCTGGAGGCAGCATGAACTCTGAGAACATACACAGATAAGAGAAAGTTAGTCTTTAAAAATCTATTCTTAGGATGATTAACCCAGACAGATAAATTTATAGGAGAGTAAAAACAAACATCACAAAACTAAAAGTATGTTTAAAAGATGTATTACTGCCTGGCTGGTGTAGCTCAGTGGATTGAGCGCAGGCTGGGAACCAAGTGGTCCCGGTTCGATTCCCAGTTGGGGCACATGCCTGGGCTGCAGGCCGGGTCCCCAGTGAGGGCCATGTGAGAGGCAACCACACATTGCTGTTTCTCTCCTTCTCTCCCTCCCTCCCTTCCCCTCTGTCTAAAAATAAAAAAAAAATAAAAAAAAAAAAAGAAAAACAGAAAAAAAGAAAGATGTATTACTGGGGAAAAAGATAATTCCTTAAAAAATATTTAATTTTTCCCCCCACTGATCTTTATATTGGTGAATGTGTACGTTACCAGGCTGGCACAGCACTTTGGCCATAAGAGACTGGAGAAGTGAGTGTCTGGGGCAGACCACATCTGGGTGGGGGAGGCACATGAAATTGCTCACTGGGAAAGCTCTGCTGCGTGGGGACCGGCCCCGCCCCTGTCGCCTTTGACGAACGAGACCAATCAGACCCTTTTTATTAAGAGTTTAAAGTCAGGACTTGTAGCAATATTTAGCAGCCATTAAGGAGAGTGATGCAGTTGGTAGTTGAGTCAGAGACTGAAACGGAAGCAGAGGTCAGGGAGAGTAGCCAAGTTCCCATTATGGCAGTAGGTAGGGGAGGGAACTCTTGGTGCCGAGGGGTCAGAGAGTGCAAAGAGATGACCAGGTCACTAGGGTGGTGGTAGATTCTGGACAACCTCCCAAATTCCAGAAGACATACTAATGTTAACGATATCCAGAAAGACAGATAAAGTTCTATGTTCTTATGAAGCCTGGACACACAGCCAAGGTTGTTTAGTCATAACTGTCCTACAAAATACATCCAATTCCTAGAGGTAACTATGTGAATCTTCATTTCTTAAAACTCAGAGAGTCTAATACTCATATAATGAAAACAATATACTTTAAGTGTAGGAAAAATGGAAAATAGAGAAAAGCTTAAAGAGAAAAAATTTAAAAATCAACTGTAAACCCACCATCCAAATATTAACAATTATTAATATTTGTGTTATTAAATTATTAAAATTTCTTTCTAGTTTTCCTTCTATGTCCTTTTTTCTATGTCATTAAATGCTGCTTCTAAACATTTTAATGGCTGTACAGTGTTACAGAGGGTGAAAGTATTATAATTTATTTAGTCATTCTATTAGTTGACACTTGTGGGTTGTTTCCAAGCTTTTGCTTATGATAGTGTACCTGTTTATACATAAGTTTGTACATAATTTTTCCTGTATCTGAGTATTTCCTTAGATTAAATGCATAGATGTGGAATTACTAGACCAGGGTTTGAACTTCTTAAAAGTTTTGATATATAGTCAATGCTCCCCAGAAAGCAGATGAAAGGAGAGTGTATACCTTTGCCAACATAATATAAAATATTAATCTTAGGTAATTTAATTCCAAGCAATTAATTAACCATTATGTAAAAATCGATGTCTTGTAAAATTGGAAAATGGACTGCCAACACAGAACATGTAAAATTGTTCACTATGCCCACATAATGAAATATCAATGTGCTTTTGCATCCTACTCACCTATGTACTTCACCTCTACGTCTGCCAGTGCCTGCAAACAGTTCTCGTAAGTGACTTCCTTAAGGTCAAGCGTTCCAATAGCATCGTACACCTGTTTGGTCTGCACAATGAGTTCCTCAGTTCTTGCTTGAATTTGCTCTGGTGAAAGATCCCACCTTAAAACATTCCTGCCGGCCGCAGCATAGGAAGACACTGCCTGAAGAGGAGACGTCGCTTCTCTCCCTAAAGTCATTCTGAATAAGATCCTGCAACCACCAATTCTAAAAAGAATGAGAAAAAGAATAAAAATTAGGCATTTTTATCTGGTCTAAAGTCAATATACAAATGGGTATTATCTAATTAAATTTAAATTAAAGAGAACTTTTAAGAAAATTGAGCAAATTTCTTTCAGGTGAGCACGCATGCACAAAACTCAATACTCCCATAAAAGTGTCAGTGCAGGAATCTGACTCCTGGGGGTCTGCAGGATCTCCCGACAGGACCCGCCAGCCATTTCTGGGCAATAGTGTTGGTGTTACTTGAGGTGGCAGGAAAATGCCTGCCTTCCAATGTGTTTGGGTGAGTTGCTGAGCAAGCCAAGGAGAGGCTGGATGATTAGGTGAGAAACGAGGGATTCTTGGTTAAACTGAAGACTTCGTTTGTAAACCAAAAATCTTAACGAATCTCTTGGACCTTCAGACACAAATTTTTTTCCTTAAAAGCATGCATTTTTTTTCCAGCAAAATTTTGTTGGGGGTTATGTTATTGAGAAATGAACTGAGATGGGTATGTGGAACTTATTTATTGGTATGCTGTATTAGAAATCTGAAGACATGCAGAAGATTTAAAACCAACTCTTGCTAGAACTTTTTAAATGATTAGGAAACTATCAAGATGCACATGAATCAAGTATAATACACTGTATGCCAGTGGGCAGGGTGTCCGTTGTACCATTTCTTTCTTTGCATTCTCAGCCGTGGTTTGGTGACGCAAGAACTCTATAATATTAACAAATTCAATAAAAAGTACACATATGGAAAAACTCAAGGCTGCTGTACTTTTTTCTTGAATCTATTTCATTACAGATTTAATGAAATTTGTATTTTCCAAACATTAAATTATTCATGTAATTAAATCATAAAAAAACAAAATTAGGTGTCAAAGACACACTAATTGTCCTTTATAAATTAATCAAGTACTGTTTATTATGTAAATGTTTTTCTTGTGCTGATGTCCATCTACTATGCATGCAGACTAAAAAATTTGGGGGATTCAACAAGGAAACATTTAAAAATTTTCTTTTTATGTTGAACACCAATTAATTTTTTTTTTTTACCAAAATTTCATGTGTATCAACAGTGGAAGTTTGAATTTAAGACCTGCTTAAACTTAGCTATGGTATTATTTGAAAATAAAAAATTAAGAAGAATGATACCAGTCCTCGAAGCCCTTAAACACATTAACGATCGATGCCACAGGTGCCCCTATCCACGGATGTACGTGTTCGTGTGTATAGATCACTTTAGAGCTTATAAATAAAAATGTTATAATTAATAGCAAACATTTATTGTGTGTTTGGGCACTGTACTAAGTACTTTCTATTTATTAACTCAATTCTCAAAAAATTCCATGAGGCAGACACTATGATTATTCTTATATTACCAAAGAGGAAACTAAAACACAGAGAAGTTAAGTAACTTGCCCAAGGTCGCATGTAGTGGGGGCTGGGATTAAAAGCCAGGTATATAAATCCAGATTCCACACTCTTAACCACTATGCTAATAAACTCCATTCCTATTACTTTACAAGACCCCGAAACGACCTTATGAGGTAGGTAAGACATTGTTCCCCTTTAATAGATGATTCCGTTGAGGCTCAGGGAAGCTAAGTGACGTGTTTAAGGTCATTTGCTCAGCAAATACCCTGTATTTTTTAGCATGTACTGTGTCTAGTCACTGTGACAGGTACCAAGAATAAAAAGGCAAATTGACTGGGACCTGCTACTATAGTAGTATAGTATTAATAGTATTATAGTGTAGTATTAATATAGTAGAGAAGACAAACTGATAAACAGGCAATCATACTATACTGAGATGAGCGCTGTGATAGGGGTCAGCAGAGGGAACTCGGAAAGACCACAAAGGGAGCTTTTCCAGGAAGATTTTCTATCAGGAGAAAGGAGCAAGCCAAGACCTGGATAATGCACTAAGCAAAGGCCAAAGGCTGTAAGGAGAGAGAAATGTGGAAAGGTATGTAGGAAGTACTAAATGCAGAGCCTTGGGAATCATTAAAAAGTTCAACCTTGTTTTGAAGGCAGCAAGAGCCACTGAAGTGTTTCAATCAGGTGAGAGATGAAATAAAATAAGAATTTTAGAGAAATCATTCAAATTACAGTGAGTTGAAAGGTTTGAAAGAGAAACCATTCTAAAGGGAAGCTATTAACTGTACTTGTAGCATAAGATTATGGTACACTGAGCTAGAAAACGGAGGAAATTGGAGTGAATTTAAAAGATATTCAGGAAGTAGGACTGGTACTGAATTGAAGTGTGGGTGAGGTGAGCGAGTCACAGAGGATGTCCAGATTTCTGTCTTAGACATGGACTGACAGATGATGGGGACAGTACTAAAACCAGGAACTTAGAAAGGGGAAGAGGAGGCTCTTTGTGGGTAAAAAAGAGAAATTTAACTTTGGACATGTCAAGTGGCTGCGGCACATGTAAGTGGAACTCATTAATAATAAATGGTAATTGAAGTTAGAGGGGTGGTTGAACTGGCCCAAGGAGTTTGTAGAGTGAGAAGAGAATAACTGAGCTCTAACTGTAGTTTAATCATCGAGGTAGAAGGAAAACCAAGCCAGGCTGTGCCAAGGATGTTGTGAAAAGTAAGCACTAAAAAAAAGGAGAGAGTGAATAACAACACCGAATGTACAAATAAAGAAAGGTGGAAGACTATCTGTTGAATTTAGCGGTAGGGATGTCACGGGTGACTTCAGCAAGAGCAGTGTCCGTGGGGTGGTGGGGGTGGAGGTCAGAGCACTATGACTGAGGGGTGCAAAGAAGGTGAAGAACGGGCGAGAGTACACCTAAACGATTCTCTTTATAGAGTTGGCTGTGAAAGCGGAGCGCCAACTCAGTGTGCAGCTAGAAGGGGCTGAGGCAATAGAAGGGATGCGTTTCTTTTATGGGCAATTAACACCTAAATACTGATTGTCTTAATTGTCCACATTAACTGATGTCTCTGATGTGACATATACTGGCTGATGGACCCAAGGCTGGCAAACTACTTTCTAATATATTTTCACATTTCTCCTTCAACCAGGTGAGGTACAAATTCACAAAGGGTTAAGTTCCAAAAATCTGTTTATGACTATTATTCTTGTTTTCATGTGATTTAAATATTTAACTGATTAAATGTATGCAAAAGAATGATTTGTTGTTTAGCTAAACTGCTTTGGAAATTCTTTTTAATAGTGACTAAAAAGTCAACCTAAAAAAACCTTTGCTGTAATAGAATTTTAAGAAGAGAAATGTGACAATTTGGAAGACTTCTGATTCAGATTAATTTGTGTGTCTTTAGATGTGTTCCAGTTAAACTAAAATTGGAAATAAAAAATGGTACATTTTAGGTGTAATTTATGCAAGGACAGTGCGGAACTGCAATCAAGTGATTCATACTGGTCAAAAAGGCTTTCATCTTGCATCAAAATATTTGGAAATAAGTATACATTTATGTTTTTGTTTGGATACTTTAAGGAATTTATCACTTTTCATGATTCCACTTGAAACTCATTTTTTCAATTACGTGTTCAATGACACACAGAGAGAGAAAGGTCCCGATGGAGGTTGGAACAGATGGCATACAAAGCACGGGCAGAGCAATTTGTTTCAGATAGAAGGAAAGACTATGGTCTCAGTAATAGCAATAAAACAGGCAAAATGGGAGTAGTTAGGTTATTGCAAAAATGTGACACATTTGGATTTAAGAATCTAAAGGCTAAACAGTCTGACGAAAGCTGGGTATGTTCTTGGAAGGGGATGGTTGGTTTAAACAAACTGGAGAATGCAAAGAGCCAACAACCTAGTACTAGATACACTGTCTACATGAACACTGGAGTCCACGGCTTGATAGGTGGGCCTGGGATAGAAGGGAAGAGGGAACCAGGAACCAATGTCTTCAAAGAATGGAAGGGCCTTCCCAGGTGGTTGGGAGAGGACATCGTGGGCAGGGTATAGAAGGTAAACCCAGGCTGGGAGCCTTGAAACTGTCTTTACACAAGGTGAGGAAGTGCTGGCCTAGGAGAACAGCTGGGGGCAAGGTCGGAGCCGGGGAACAAAGATGTGGATCTGTCCTTCTTACTTTGTAGTACTTGCTAGAGGAGTGCAGGGGAAGTGTTTTCCTCAGGGCTGAGTGGATTTCAGTAAAGGTTAAAAGGAGAAGGGACAATCCAGAATATAAAAAAGTAGAGGGGTTTGTTTATTATGGGACAAGGGTTCCAGAAATAACAAGAGAGGAGTCGAAGAGTATAGCAGATAGCTAAATCTGTACTGACTGTCCAGCTGTTCACCGCTTCCCCTTACCAATCATACATGCATTTTCTTCCCAGTACCCATGCATTGCCCACATAGTCCATGACCGTTAAAGGGGGCTGCCCCTACTTCAGAACCCCTGTGAGAGAAAGGGGTCTTACTTCTACTGAGTGTAATTGAACAAGACTGTGTCCTTGACTGCAGCTGGCATGCACTTCTTATGAGAAAGAAGTGGAAGCTGATTTATGATGAAATAAATATTGTGAATGGAAAAATAAAGGAAGGAAACCAGATATTTACTGACATCACTGGGCCCCTACTCTAGATCAACTAATCCTGAAGCCTGACCCGTAGCTAGACTTTCCAGTTCTGTGAGTCTACCGTTTAAGCCAGTTTGAATGTGGTTTTGTTATTTGCCTCATACAGGACCCTGACTGATAAAGGAATGAAAACTGATAAAGGAATGAGCACAGGAAAAAGTATAAAGGTCAGAATACAAGAAATGACGAGTGACTAGAAGGCCTTATAAGGTTGATGGTGGCCTAAAACAAGAAGGATGTGAAGTTCAATGTGTGGAGTTGGCTGAAAATTTCCCAAATAATTATTCCCACAATTCCTCATAGATACACAGAATTAAGGCCTCGAAGGAGTCAGCCATGACCATGATTGACTGGGCTTCCAAGGAAGTTCTAATACAGGTGACCAGGCTGGTATGGGGTCACTGAGGCAATGAATAGCAAGTGGACAACTAATGACTAAAACTTATAACCTCTGCATCTTAATAACTGCTCTCTTTGCCAGTCCTCAGTACAAACCAATCCTAACAGTGGAAAATGGTGACGGTGGGAAACCATAACCCACCCCACCATTCTTGTCAGAGTTTCTCTAAATGCTGACTCTGAATAATATGTGGCTTGTAGAGGAATAGCATTTTGCATAAGAATCCTAGGAATTAAGTTCAAAAGATAGAGACTGAGATCTTTGAGCATTCCAGCTCCGGGAAATTTGCTGACCTTCAACTACAGATCCAGGATGACTACACCAGGATGATGCACATGAGCCCATCACAGTTGGAATGGACTGTGCTTGTCTGCACATAGAGAACTTTCCAACCCTCTCCCTCAATCTCTTTGTTCTGTTTCCCTCTCCTTATAAAACCCTCCAGTATGAAGCCTCCACTGAGAGGTGGAGATGGGCTCTGAGATCTGAGTCTCCCATCTTCCAGGAGATGGGCTTTGAGACACGAGTCCCCCATCTTCCAGATGGCCAGCATCTAAAAATAAACCACCTTCGTTTACATCAGCATCTGCCTCTTGAGTTTCGGCTTCCACAGTGGCAGGCAGCTGGACCTGCTTTTGGTTATGCTATTATGGACACATTTTCTTTATTGTTAAACAGCTTTGAAAGAAAACTACTCCAAACATTTCACTGATAAGATGACCTCCCCTGGTTTTCATTTATTTCCTAACACTTATCAAAAGGCTGAGTGTTTGGTCACAGCACAATCTGATTTTGACTCAGGTGCACTGATAGAGATGCCAGCACCTCCACTGTGACTGTACAGATATGTCCACGTCACCATAGCTTCTACTGCAACGAATGGAAAGCCGTCCCTTCCTTAAAGCAGTATTACTCCCCAGGCACAGAAGGGATAAAAGGAAAGTCACAGAAGCTAGAAATCATGATTTCGTGGGCCAACAAAACACATTAAATTTTTTGTTATACCTTTGTCTTAATTTCCTTCAGGACTGATAATTCTTGTTATCAAAGAAAAGGAATGGAGACACAAGGATCCCCTTATACTTCTAACAAAAACATATTGATCTACTGAGAATTTTTCTATATGCATTGTCTCCACTTTTCCTCTTTCATCATCATTTTGCTGAGCATCCCTCCTCCTCCCCCTTCGTTACAATTTCAAGGCCATTCAATGCTTTGAATGTTGGTACATTTCTCTCATCTTCCTCTTCAGTGACTCAGTACTTGGGTGGGAAACCAGTGAATGCATCTGTAGTCACTCCAGCAACTGTGCTCGTCGCTTTAAGAATGTGGTGAGGATTTTTTAATTGACTTTTTGTAACTGAGAGCTAGCAAAAGTTGAAAGCAGGCAACAGAGTGTGATCCTGTCTTTTTCTACAGGAGTTATTATGTACATTTGTAAGTTAAAATCTAATTAAATCTGAGATTTTTACAGTCTAATTAAACACTAGGGTTTTTTTTTCCCCTACAAACTTCTAGGTTCTTTATTAATTCTGTGCCAACCACACCTTCTTCATTGTCTCTTCTGTCTTTAAAGTACTTTCTACACACAACTCTGTGAAATTTCTAACTACACTGAAATTGATAGGAAGATGCCTTTGTTACGCTGTAGTCTCCTGTGTCCAACAAACAAATGGAGTACTTAGGCAAAGAAAGCAAGTGGCATAGATTTTGGCAGGGGTCACCAGGTTGGACAATTTCATTTGGACAAATGAGCATGCTACAGCTATCTTGAGTTGACTGCTGTCTTAAAATTTCTGTAAAACATTTTATGGAATGTACATTCAGAAATGTTCTGAGTTACTAGCTTCATTTTCCTTTTGAAGCATAGAGGCCTCCACTTCCTCCCATCAAAGCTCCTTTGACCCTTCCAGTTCCTCCAGGTCTGAGATCCTATCACCTTTCACGGGTGCCATTCATTTTAGACATTTAAGTTACTGTCATTCGCCTGTTTGATGGGCTTGTCTTGTACTCTACATTCCACTAGGATGTCCTCCAGCACAGTACCTATTGTACACTTCTTTTCTCACACCCCCAACCTGAACTCACTGCACACCGCGGAGCAGAGCAAGGAGATGCTCATTATTTACCTAAAATGAGAGGAGACTGATATGGCTAAAGCGTTACAGCAACACCATCCTCTTTCATCATCACAAGTAAACATCCACGCAGGGAAATGTGTTTCAACAGAGCCCGAACTCAAATGAAACTACATCGTGTAAAATGTCAGAACTTCTATTTCCCCGCAATTTACATTTTATCCAGGTTCTCATTCTTCCCCTGCAGTGTTACGGGGTGGTAGCACATGGTTTGCATGGCATTTCCTGACATTTGCCCCGATTCTTCAAAAACACTTGGTAAATATTCCTAGTATTTACTTTGGAACTCATATTTCTTTACAAGCAGCTATCGAGGGCTGCATTTCATTAATGCCCCCAGAGTGTAATTCCTGTATGTTTATTTTAATTATTTCTCTTGTTCTCTTTCATCAGAACCACTGCCTTCTAATCTTGATTCCTACTGCTCATAAAGTTGTTTTTTGCAGTCCATGATTTAACTAAGTCGCCCCTCTCCTTACAATTTATCAGGCCATAGCTCAAGTCCAGGCTCCTTTCATCAGAGCAGAGAGGCCCCTTAACTTCATATTTCATCAGTGCCAAAGCCCAGCCATGCACCTCCTCAAGGCTTACCTGTTCCTTTAGGCACTTAGCCCTCTTCTACCTTGAAGCCTTCGGCCAAGTAGCTCTTTATCTGCCACATCTGTGCTGTTCAATACAGCAGCCACATGTGGTTATTTACATTTAAATGAAGTAAGTGTAAATAAACTAAATTAAGTAAGTAAGAGTAAATAAACTAAAAAATTCAGTTCCTCAGCTGCACCAGGCACATTTCAAAGGCTCAACAGTCACTGTGGCGGTGGCAACTGCGCAGCACTCATCAGGAACGCTTTCACCCTGCACAAAGTCCTAACACGGCGCTGCAGTTGGCAATCTCATTGCAGGAACGAGATGTGCCCCTGTACCCTCCCATGGGTGTCCTTTCTCTTTTCCACTCTTAAAGCAGCTCCCTGGGGTCTTCTTTGGAGGGAAGGAAGAACAGAAAGCGAGGAAAGAAGTTACTGAGCTGTTCCCATGGGCCTGGTGGTGTACAAACACTCATTTTATCCTAATGACACTGAGACACGTATGATTAGCACTCCTTTCAAAAGAGCCACAGTGCAGTGGGAAAGACTCAGTTCTTTCTACAAGGAACAGGGCTAAAGGTACTAACAACACGATTAATAAAAGTGGCTCTTCTACAAGACTGTTTACATTCCATAAATCTTTACTTTTATAATGGAGAGTTAATCTTACTTATTAGCTGTGCTAATCAAGTTACAAAATTTTACCTGAAGGTTCCTGGTCCTAGACCCTCAACTTATCAAACCTTTGTGAACTTAACTGTTTTTTCTCTGCTGTGAGTATGCTTTCACATTGCACATTACTGCCACTGTCCCAAACGGTAAAGCATCTCTGACGGGGGAACCCCTTCCATACTCCTAGTCTCTCACCGGACAGTCAAACTTCCTTTCATCCTCAACCTCTTCCTGGATCACTGCCTTTTCTACTTCATCGTAACTGAAACCTACATCCCCGCAGAAGCATCACTTCCCTCATCAAGTATGCCTATTTTCTCAAGCTCCTCACACTACTGGGCCCTTCGCAGGGGGAACTTTCCCCTCGACCCCCACTGCAGCATCCACACCGTGACTGCACCACCACGCACATGCTCTGAGGCTGCTGCCTCCTGCTGTATCACTGGCTATTATCAGCTGACCTCTCTGCCTTTCCCTCACATTTATCAAAGATGTGGCTCTACAGGCCCTTCCCAACATGGAAAGCTCCAGAATCTCCCCAGGGAGACTCTAGAAGGGTAGATGGATAAGCTACACCACTCCCTTAACTTCAGTTTCTTGACCTACTTCACTCCAAGAATCTTCTTGTTTATTCTTCTTATTTCCACTCGGAGATGCTCCTCAGAGACAGCAAATTTTGATATTCTACTCTCTGACCATGACCATCTGTCTTCTCAGCTTCCCCTTCTCTACACCGTGATTCTTATTATTCTAGCTCATTCAGACCTCCAGTCCTCCCACGCCTCTCTTTCCTCAGTCTAACGGGCTTCGTCTGGCACTCTGCGTAGGCCTAGGTGGCTCCCACACTTCAGAGAGCCCCACTGTGGCCCCCTGCCACTGCACTCCTATCAAAGAGAGCTAAGGGGGAGGTGCCCATGCAGAGCCCACATCCACACCCCATCTCCTCACACAGCTACGCTTTGAGGACTCAGGACTCCTAAAGTCCTATTTAAATGGCTCCCAGAGCCTATGTGGGCCTCTTCCTTGGGTCCATCCCCCTGAGGGTGAAGCTGACCACTGGTGTGTACACCACATGGGAGTGTGGTTAGAGCTTGGACTTATAGATGCTCCAGGTATCCAGGCATAGATGAGGCCCCTCCAGTATAGAAGGGGGCCAGGAAATCTTCCAATTATCCCATTGTCCAGGTTACACAAAAGTCAGAAGTGAGCCTCATCTATCAGTTCAAAAGTCCTCCACAACTGCTCCTAGGCCTTCTGCTATATCCACCTTAAAAACCTCTGCCCAGGACTATGTTAACCAGCCACCTTCCCTAGTCTTATATTTGGGTCACCAGACAGGCTGATGGGTTTTAATGCTATTAAATTATAGTCTCTAATTTGAGCTAGATTATCAAGGCTTCGGACAAATCCAGCCAGGAAGGTCTGCGACCTCCCCCCCGCCCCATTTCCCACAGCAATTATTTGAAACCGTGACCAGCTTCCAAAATTTCTCTTCTGTCACTAGCTGATCTTGCTGCTGCCTACATCACTAAAGCCATCAGACAGAAATTCCCTCAGCTTCCCACCTACAAACACAGCTACATCTATAGCGTCTATCCTTTCCTTTTTACTCGTAATTAATATAAGAGCTACCTGTCTTACCAAAGCCAGTTCTCACTCTGTGCTTGGGTCTTATCTGATCTCTTTCAGGACATCATTCCATGAAATATTATCTCTTTTAGTAGAATTGTAAATGTCTCTTTGGTACTGCCTCTTTATGCACATATACATGCTGGAGTGCTTAAGTTTCTTTACCTAAATAAAACAAAAACTTCCTTGATCCTGGGTCACTCATTAGAAACCACCTCTATTTCTCCCCTTCCCTTCACCCTCAAGGTTTCTCAGAGTGGTCAGGCCAGCCTTGCAATGTCCTCATCTCGCTTTTATTTTTTCCTTTTTGTTTTTTGTTCTCCTATTTTTCTTTTTTAAAACTTTTTCTTTCTCAACTCTCTTTTACTCTCCAACCTGCTTCAGTCTGGGTCCTGGCCTAATAAAAGAATGAAACTGCTCTCAGCAGGGTCCCTAATGTTTTTACTCAATCCAACTGACACTCTTCAGGACTAGTCTACATCAACTTTTTGTGACATTTGACAGTGTTGTCACTCCTCCTTCTTTCTGGGAACGTTTCCCTTCCTTAGTATCTGTGATAATGATTATTCTTTTTATCTTATGTCTGTAGCTGCAGCTTCACAATTTATCCCCTTTCTTATGATTCCTTGGAGTTTCTCAGGACTCAGTTTTGTGCCCTCTTTTCTTCTCTTGATTTTGTACATTCTTCCTGGGGTATTCGGGTTCACTTGTGTGGCTACACAGGCTACCCATAGCTAAAGACACCCAAATCTGTATCTCTAGCCCAAATCTCCTGAGTTTTTGATGGCTATATTTAAAACTTACTGGATAGCTCTACTTGGATATCAATGGTCACCTCAAATCCAGTATCTCTAAAATTAAACTGACCATGTTCCTTGCCCCTCAGAACAAAACCTGTCCTCTTCCCGTACTCCTTATCTCAGTGAAGATCACCAACTGGCATTCGGTTGCGCAAGTCAAAAATCCAGGAAGCTTTCTGGATGCCTTCCAATCTATTCTCCACATAGCTTGCAGAGTAATCAA